>SPJY01001376.1:1450996-1471835 GCA_005191435.1 Raddia distichophylla
CGATATATATATATATGAACCTTTTGAATCATTAATCTTGCCATTTTCGGATTGCAATCTAGAATTTCTGTAGTGCCTGTGGAGGGTATTAGTATTGTTGTAGCACAACATAATAGCATTTTAAGAGAGTTAATATACCCCTTATCGGTGCTGAAGGATATTGATAGTATTTATTGAGCACAAATCGCTAGTTGCGATCCATGCATAGCATGCTCCTGACGAGCCAAGGGTATATTATTTTGGGTATTACATCAGCACTTTAGAAGCGTTGTTAACCTTGAATCCTTTCTATGGACTCTCCTAAAATTAAGAAATAGATCCGTGCATATGTTTCCTGACGAAACAAATGAAGAGAATAGCACTGCATGCTCATGAATTAAGAAGAAAGCCGGATGTAACAAAAGCATACCAGTGGTAATCCCTCTACTTTGAATCTGGGCTGAACTACACTAGATTCGATGCACTTGCAGTGTATGCCAGCTTAGAAGACTGGTTTTAGAAGCTCTTGACTCTTATTTTTTCAGTATAGTATTCAGGGTCCCCCACAGTATTAGTATGATAACGGATTGCATACACAACTCATCAAGCTATAGTATTTTCATGAAGATTTCCGAATCTTACAGATTTTTGTGTACCTGCACGTGCCACCAAAAATCAATGAATGAACCTTATATTATGTCCCTGAATCTCTGGACTGCATCCAGTAAGACATTTGCATTCCAATTCAACCCTCCTCATGGTAGTTTTGGTACTTTGTTGTGATCATCGTTCCCTCTACGTGATCGAGTTTACTCTCACGAAGCATTTGGAGAGAAGATCCAGTAGATCACTGCAATTAAAGAAGAGTAAAATGCACCGGAGGTTCATTAACTTATAGCGCGGTGTCATTTAGGTCCATCAACTTCCAAACTGCAGTTTTGGGTCCATTAACTCTTTAAGTTGTTCACTGCAGGTCCGTACCCCTTTGTTTTATATTTAGATCCGACGTGGAATGAACAACTTAAAGAGTTAATGGACGTGCAGTAAACAACTTAAAAGAGTTAATGGACCTGCAGTGAATAATTTAAAGCGTGGGGTCCATGCCACCTCAGATCTAAACATAAAACGAAGGGGTACGGGCCTGCAGTGAACAACTTAAAGAGTTAATGGACCTAAAACTGCAGTTTGGAAGTTGATGGATCTAAGTGACACCACGCTATAAGTTAATGGACCTCCGGTGCATTTTACTCATTAAAGAATATTCCTGAATCATCATGAAGTCTGCTGCAATGGACAAAGCTAATGAATTTATTTCAAAGGCATTCGATGATGGGACTTGCAGATGAGCACTTTACATAGGCACAACATGCCACCTTCGGCAGAGAGACTAGTAGTCATATGAATTGCATATCACTGAATATTAGCCCAATTAATCAGCAGAGTTATAATTCCTGTAGAATATGTGGAGACATGACGTCCTACAAGCATCCCTAATCACCATAGTAAATGGGACTTGTAGTCCTACAACATCCAACGAGTGCATGCAAAGGGTAATTTCCTACTTTGATGAGGATGATTTTCCCTTCATTAGGGGAAGAATTAGAACTCTTGAATGAGAATGCTGGGAAAATAAGTATATAGAATTCCTGAGCATAACCCTTGCACTAGTAAAGATCTGAAAGTCTTAGAAACTGCCACTGCATGATCATTTTTGTGATATGAAGGGAATGATTAAGTTGCATTACTAGGAGTAATGCGCCAGAGAGGGTAGCAGTACCAAAGAATCGAAGGTACCCCTCAACCTGTTCAAAGGCCATAATGAACAGGGATTCTGGTTCCTCCGACCCGTAGTACCCGAGGACGCCTGGGGAAAAAGGGGAACGAGGGATTAACATGACCAAATCACTTAAATGCCCCAAGTAGTTAAGGGGAGCCAGTTGAGACCTGGCGGCTGGAGAGAAGCCTGCTAGCGAGGCACTCCCAGTTTTGAATATTCCATGGCAGGAATATATACATAAATATATCAAAGTGTGTGCACACACCGACGATAAACCAAAAGGAACTTGCTCCCGTGATGGGAAATAGCGGTGAAGAGTAGGTAGAAGTGCATGTAGCACCCTATGACTAAATGGCCATAGAATTTATAAGGGAGTTTATGAATAGAGCAACAGCCAATGTCAACATACATATTTGCCATATAAGAAGGCAATTACTGCGGTGCTAGCATCTTCTCCAGGAGAGAAACAAGAGTAATGAATTGGCATGGTACATAAGGCTGATTGCTCAAGGCTTCATGGAAGAAGTTTATTCCCTGGTCATGGTATTCCTTTAGATGAATCTCATTATTGGCAGTACTCAATCTGAAATTGAGAATGAAATTTGAATTGAAGGATGTTGTTACTAAATATATATATAAGAGACTTGGATTCGGATTTGTGAATGAAAATACCTGACGTATCACCATCTGTAACCAAGATAGAGCAATATACAGTGTGAAACTCTGAAAGTCACTATATAAAATGAATTAGCATGCTCATACTTAAAGTATGTTTTGAATTGAAAGACTTAGCTGAAACTAAGTATTGCTTAAAGCTTGCAGCTCGAGCATTTCCCTCATGGGATCCTATTGCTCCAAACGACCTATACTCTGAAAGTATTTTGACCAATACTCTGAAGGTATTTGAAAAGGTTTGGCTTGACAAAGCCTATTCCCCTAGAACCCTTATGAATGGGTGGCCTTTGCAGAAAGATAAAGACCGCCTCAGACCCAGCGATCAGGAGGAGAAATTTTTGGGTAGGAAGTCCTGTACCTGAGTGCAATAGGAGCACCTATGTATCTTGCTTACAGTACACGGCCTGATATAGCATTTTCCGTGAACAAGTTGGCTTGATACAGTGCAATGCTGAAAGGATCTACGGCCACCGGGGGGGTGAAGTGGCAATTTTAACAAATTAATCTAACTATTTTTGTTCTTTTATCTTATAGTCAATTTAATTAACCTAGACTAGAGCAACACCTAAATTGACTAAGTATTCGAACTAGAACTAAGCGCACACGGAATATCAGTTCTAGTCCTAATAGCCGAAGCACAATCGCAAAGTAGAATAGCCGAGGCTACGGGAATTGAAAGTGTGGAAACGTAAAGGAGACTCACCGATTTTTTAACGAGGTTCGGCGCAAAGCACCTACTCCTCGATGCAGAATCTCTCAAAGAGAGACCGGACCCTCTCGTCCCGTGCCCGCAATCCACTCGGTAGGCTTTTAGGGCGATGGCCCAAGGCTCGCCTCTGACCCGTACACCGAGGCCAGGTTCCACCACAAGTCGGTGGCTTTCCCGACACCCCGGCACCTAGGAGAGGCGCCGACCTTCGCAAAGAAGGTGTTTGGTATAAGCGACGCCGACAGAGTCTTCAACTTGACGCGGAGTAGACAGAGACTTGGTCGCTTGGCACGTCCCGGCAACTTGGATGACGTCCGGCATCTCGGAGTTGTGGACAACACGGCTTCCCTCGGACTCCGGCTCCGGGGGAGTGGAAGCACCCGGTCACGAGCCGGGTGACCTAGCCCAAGGCTAGGGTTTCGTCGGTGAAGAGGTACGGTTGATGAAGCCGAACGGTGAGGCACGAACACGGCGAGGTGGGAGGACTCAAATCCAGCGGGAAGACCCCAAAGAGCACTCGACTCAAGAACACCGGGAGACCCCTCCCCCCCCCCAAGAACTCACCAAGAACCGGAGAAACACGAAGCAAAAGTACCGGGAGGAAGAGGGGAATCCATGGCCTACCTTCGCTCCTTCTCTCCCTCTCCTCTCCTCTCTCTCTCACCCTAACCCTAGGTGGAGATGGACATGGGCAAGGGGGAACCCATGGGAGAAGCTCTCTTTCTCTCTCAAGCCAAGTGGGGTGAAACAATGAGCTCTCTCAAGTCTAAACACCAGCCACGACCTCTATTTATAGCCTCCAAACCGACCGAGACACGTGTCAAGAATTGGGAGTCTCATAATTCAAATGAGCGGCTCGGATGAAAACGGATCTGGGCAGAGCTATCCGTCGGACGCCGTCCGATGGGGCTGACTGGCACATGTGGGCGAGCACGCGGGAGTTGTTCGACGCTGTACCCAGCCGTCGTCAGACGTCTCGCTGTCTGGGCTGAGCTGGGACTTAGCCAAATTTTGGCTCGGGCGCCATCTGACAGTGGCTTTCTGCTCGGGCGCATCTGGGACTTAGCCGTTTTTCGGCTCGAGCTGGTCGGACGCTGTCCGACGTCGGTCGGACGCCGTTTGACGGCTGCCAAGTGTGCAGCCCAGCCATTCTCTCACTCCTCTCTCATCCCCTTCCTCTCTCTAGCTCCTTGGATGCTTCGGGATGGGTTGTTGGCCATTTTTGTCAGCTTTTGGTCACGGATAGGATCGACGTGGCTTTTAGGCGGGAGGTTTCGCGCCTAAAGTATTCAAGTGAACTTGGTGGCTAAGAAACCGTCCTAGACACGTCACACGGCGCCTCGGATCCTTTCGGGCCCTTCCGGTGACTTCGACCCTAAGCCAACTACCCCTCAGACACCTGGCATTCCCTCGATCGCTCTCGAAGGTTCTAGACTCGCCTAGACTCAAAACCGGAGGCGACGACTCGAGAGCTCAATGGAACCGACCTGCCAGAGACTGAGACTCGCACAATCCATGCTTGAGCCTCGGACACGCACGCAACCAAAAGGCATTAAGAGAATGTGCTAAGCAAATAAGATCCTTAGGTTGACGTGGCACCTAATTACCAAAATCATCTAGACCTAGTAGTCCTAGGACTTACAAACGCCCCCAAAGAGGCATTGGAATGGAATAAAGGTTATCTTTCGATACCTTCGTGGAAGCATTAATCTTGGCCTGTTATACAGGAAGAACCAAGACATGAACATTGTTGGTTATGCCGATGCTTGTCCTCGTCGGTCACATTATGGTAAATCACAATCTGTGATATTTTTGTCAGTACCCCCATTTTCACACTCGGCTCAATGGAGATAAGGCTCTCGTGCTGTCCAAATGGCAGAAAATCAACATACGAGTAGCCCGCAGGCATACCAAGTAGGTTAACTCTCAGCCCGGGCTGCAACGACAAGAGTGGGCTATCTCAATTGAAACGAGGGTGAGCTCGAGTACCGGATATGTGCTTCAGTAACGGCTCCCAAGATCAGCTACCATTACACACATATCCTCATTTGGATCGATAGCACAACACATAACAACTGGTCATAACATAATATTACAAAAGGGTATGGACTGCTATCCATACAAATAAGTTAAACATAGTTCAGAGTAGTTCGCAGTGGACTAGATAGATGTTTCACAAAAACAGCGGAAGATCATTGTTTAAAATAACAAAAGGCCAACGTGGCATGCCTCCCAACCCAAGGGCAACCGGCTGGAAGCTAGAACTTGGCACCGTGCCCACTAGCGTCGTCGTTCCTCGCTTGATAGTAGTACTCAAGCGTGAGATCGCTATCACCTGCAACATTGATCAGCACATCGGTTGAGTACAGATGACACTCAGCACTATAAGGTACTTATAGCCCTGTTCATGCAGAATAAATATCCAATGTAAGGCTAGCAACACAGTTTTAGCATAAAGAGCATTTGCAAGACGTAATCATAAATAGATTGTAAATGGCATTTGAAGAAAACATGTAAAGTCTTGTGAACCAATCAGTAGCATCATTAATCAACATCAATCCACGGGGCTCTCTCCGCCCAAGGTCTCTATCCGACCATAACATCAACGGGACTCTATCTGTCCCCAGTCTCTATCCGACCGATCACCATGAGCAACCCTGTGCTCGGAAAACATAGTCCAATCCATACCATAGCCAACCCAGAACCCAAGTGCTAACCGAAGTGTCTCGATTTAACGAGCTTTCATCCCTAACCAAAGGACACGGCTGTTCGAATAGTTTATAACTCTGCAGAGGTGTACGACTTTACCCACACGACACAGCAAGCCATGCCAAAGCCTCCTAGATGTACATGCCAGATCGTTGGATCGCCCGGTAACTGTAGCCCACTGTTCCACGTGCCGTGTTGTGGTTCAATGGAGTTAACTGTTGCTGTGGACTTTACTCAGGGCCCTCTGTCCGGCCGCCCTGAGCCCCCACGGGAGCTACCCATGGCTAAGAAGCGGCCCCTGGGAGGTCCCCACCAACAAAACACAAGCGAATAAACAACAATAGCCCCAATGATCACCAACGATACAACCACGCACATAAAGTCGGCTAAGTGTCCCCATAAACACGTGTGGTCGTACGTATAGTAGCTCAAAATGATGGCACCATGTTCGGTCCTTAATCGCCCGAACGGGGCTATATGACCGGGATCTTTCCTCCCGTCATCTCCTATCACCCGTTCTGGCACAACTCCAAATACTCACATTCAAACATCATCAAGATATCATAATCAAGTATTGCTCTCAACCACATGGACTCTAAGCAAGCCTAAGCATTCGTGACACAACCATAGATAGATAGTACCCACTTAGGCTATCAAGGAATGGATGTATCAACCTATTAATAAACTAACCACTAGTAGGACATAACTACTTCTACCCAACAACTATCATATAGAAACTAGCATGCGATGTTGATAGAACATAATCAAATAATGCAATTAAATATAGTTCAACATGATTGAGTCAAATGAGGGGAGTAATAAGTGTCTTGTTGCTGGTCGTCGAAAGGGGGAGCAGCTTGCTCAAGTCCGGGCTCCTCCGGAACGCCGTTTCCTATCGTTTCGGTTACAAGCACATCAAATAAAATCTAAATAAAATACCAAAACATAGAGAAGCATGGAACAACATAATATCTCAGAAAGTTCATGAGCTAATGCAGGTTTTGCAAAAAGAATCACTGAAATCCGAGCTCGGAAGAGTGAAATATGACTATTTGAAGTCAGGGTGCTATGGGTAGCCCGGGCTAGGAATATGAAGCTCGGGAATGCTCAAGGTAGCTCGGGAATGAGCCTACTTACCAGAGAAGGTTGTCCTCTTTGTGAAATAAGAGTTATAATAGGTCGGATGTGGCTTATCTTAGCTCGCTAAGGCAACGTCTTGGTCGAACTCTAATAGGTTTAGCTCGGGTAAGTCACTCAGCATGTATGTCTCTCAGTGCGGGCTATTTTTGAGGCATAGAACAAGCTCGGCTAAGCCAGGGGTCAACATGAAAGTTGTAGAAAATTTCCTGACGAACAACTTTCATGTAGAACACTTCTCGATCCGGGCTATGGTTGATTTTATAGAAATTATTTACTGGGTGGCTGTTTCTGGGTACGGACTGAAACTGAACGGGTTTTGAGACTGCTGTACCTATGCTCGGTTTAGCTCAAAGATGAACTCATGAACGGGGCCTAGATGATGCAAGGAATGGAGAAGAGATTCTCTAAGGTTCTTACCAAGCAAGGGGTGCCTTGCTTAGGATTGGACGTCGAGAGGATGGAGAGATCGAAGTCGTGGTCTTCTCCTCCGTTGCTTGCTGCTGCCTTCCCCTTCCTTCTTGGTGCGTCTCCTATTGCTGCTCTACTCCTCTAGATGGTTGAGGAGCTTCCCATGCACTCCCCTAGGCTTGGGAACACAAGAAATGGCAGCAAGAAGAAGAACTAGATGAGTTATTGCTGCTGCAAGTTCAGAACATGCGGGGTAGCGAAAACGAGAGAGAACTCACCAAATCCTTCGTGCATGCGAATGCCTTCGAAGGTGTAGGGAGCTCAGGTGATGGAGAGCTTGGATCTCGATATGCACAAGTTCTCTCCAAGTATCTAAGTGGATTTGAGGGTGGAGGGAGGGATGAACTGCTGCTGTTCTTTTCAGCTCGAGCAGCAGGAGAAGGAAGCAGAAATGAAGGTGTAGAGGAGAGGAAGATGGTTGGTTATGGCCTTAAATAGGGCTGCTATGTGTGGGTGACAAGTGGGGCCAGGTCCCACCTGTAAATGAGAGGTTTTGGGTAAGGGAAATGGTGAGAAAAGTGGGGGTGCTGCAGCTGTACGAAATTCTACAACACTTGGCTTCACTCTGCGCCGTCGCCCGCCACTTGGTCTTGGAGCGCAGGTGGCTTGGGGCGCGTGGCCTTCTGTCAGAAGCACCGCCCACGCCATCCAACGAGAAGAAGAGACGCATGGTGAATGTCTGTTCCACCGCCCATTTTATCCAATGAGGGAAGGGTCGCTGGGTCTTTGTCCGGGATAAAAAGAATATGGAACTAAACGGGTCCGGGCTACTTCAGTAGCTTTTTATAGGAGAGATAGCCATCCTAACTAAGCTCGGGCTCTTCCTCACTCGGATAAATTCCCCCGGGCTGGGTGTTGCCCGGTAAGGTTCAGTCGGGAGTGGTCGCCCGACTGCTCGCTCGCCACTCGGGCCTGGTTGGGGAAGCTCGGCTTAGATAGTGGACCACTCGGCTAGCCCGGTGGGGTGCTTTCCAGCCTGGCCAGCTAAGAAACGTGCCCAGCGGGCTATATATAGTTGCCCGCCAAAGCCCGGTCAATATCTACCTCACCATTCTGGTAGCTAGGGTGACTGGTAATCTAATGGTTCTAGTTTAAAATCCTATGTTCCCACCGTATACCCCGATGGATGAATGCATATCAATGAAAATTTTTAAAGAACCATAGAAAAACCAAACGAACACAACAATAGTATGCATGCTGAATCTGAAATGACAGCCGGGCTGTTACAGACCTCCCCCCCTAAAAAGAATCTCGTCCCCGAGATTCAGTCGGCTCGGTGAAGAGGTGAGGATAGGTCGCTCGAAGTTGATCTTCACGCTCCTAGGTTGCTTCATCTTCAGTGTGGTTGCTCCATTGCACCTTTAGGAGCTTCATTGTCCTGCTTCTAGTTGTTCGTTCCTTCCCATCAAGGATACGAATCGGGTGCTCCGGATGAGAAAGATCAGGTTGGAGATCAAGATGTTCCAACTCGGCCGACTTGGTTGGAATTCGGAGACACTTCTTGAGTTCGGAAACATGAAAGATGTTGTGTACATCCGATAGTGAAGATGGAAGATTAAGCTCATAAGCTATGGCCCCTCGCTTAGCAATGATTTGGAAAGCACCAATGTAGCGAGGTGCTAGCTTCCCTTTGACTTGGAAGCGATGAGTACCTTTCAGTGGAGTTACATTGAGATAGACATGATCACCGACTTCAAAGGTAAGCTCGCGGAGACGATGATCAACATAGCTCTTCTGGTGTGATTGCGCTGCCCGCAATCGCTCTTGAATTATCTTGACTTGCTCTTCAGCTTCAACCATTATGTCAGGACCATAGAATGGACGTTCTCCGGTCTCGGACCAGTTTAAAGGAGTCCTACACTTTCTCCCATAAAGAGCTTCAAATGGAGACATTTGAAGGCTGGATTGGTAGCTATTGTTGTAGGAGAATTCAGCAAATGGCAAGCATTTCTCCCATCTTTTGCCATAAGAAAGAACACAAGCTTGGAGCATATCTTCCAATATTTGGTTAGTCCTCTCGGTTTGGCCACCGGTCTGGGGATGATAGGCTGTGCTAAAAGAGAGTTGTGTTCCCATTGCCCGGTGAAGACACTCCCAAAAATGTGAAGTGAATTGTGGGCCTCGGTCGGAAACAATTACCTTGGGAACACCATGGAGAGAGACGATGCGAGATAGATAAAGCTCTGCCATGTTTTTGGTATGATAACCGGTCTTTACCGGTAGGAAGTGAGCAGATTTGGTTAGTTGGTCAATGATCAACCAGATAGAGTCAAAACCCTTCTGTGTTTTGGGAAGACCGGTGATAAAATCCATGCCAACCTCATCCCATTTCCACTCGGGTATGGGCAGCAGTTGGAGAGTGCCCGCCGGTCCCTGGTGATCGGCCTTCACTCGTTGGCATACGTCGCACTCGGCCACATACCTGGCAACTTCCCTCTTCATACGAGTCCACCAAAATCTCTGTCTCAGATCTTGGTACATCTTGGTTCCTCCGGGGTGGATAGATAATGGAGAGTGATGTGCTTCACTCAGGATAGCTGCTTTCAACTTCTCATTGTTGGGCACTACCAGTCGGTTTCCAAACCAGAGGATACCTTGTGCATCCTCTGAGAAACAATTGGCTTTACCCTGGTGATAATGAAGTCCAAGATCATAATCTTTGATCAACTCGAGCCATCTTCTCTGTCTTCCATTCAGATCCGACTGGGTAAAGATGTATTTAAGGCTCTTGTGATCGGTGTAGACTTCACAGTGCTTACCGATTAGGAAATGGCGCCAGATTTTGAGAGCATGCACAACGGCTGCAAGCTCGAGATCATGAGTGGGATAGTTTAGTTCATGCGGCCTTAACTGCCTAGATGCATAGGCCATGACCTTGCCTTCTTGCATGAGAACACAGCCAAGGTCAAGGTGAGATGCGTCGCAATAAATGTCAAAGCTCTTGCGAATGTCAGGTAGGACAAGGACAGGAGCAGTGGTCAAGCGATCCTTCAATGTTTGGAAACCCTTCTCGCACTTGGCTACCATTGAAACTTCTTGTCCTTCTTTAGGAGCTCGGTCATGGGTTTAGCAATCTTGGAGAAGTTTTCAATGAAGCGCCGGTAATACCCAGCAAGACCAAGGAAACTCCGGATCTCGGTGACACTGGTGGGTTGGCTCCAATTTAGTACATCTTGTACTTTGCTCGGGTCTACAGCCACACTACCTTCGGATATGATATGACCAAGGAGTGCAACCTCCTTTCACCAAAATTCACACTTGCTGAATTTGGCATAAAGGCGGTGCTTGCGAAGCTTTTCCAACACAAGCCGATGGTGCTCCTCATGCTCTTCTTCGGTATTGGAATAGATGAGGATATCATCCAAAAAACGACAACGAACTTATCCAGATACTCCATGAAGATGGCATTCATGAGGTTCATGAAGTACGCCGGTGCATTGGTTAGACCAAACCGTACTGAGTGGAGAACGCGATCTTAGGAATATCCTCTGACCTGATCTTGATTTGGTGATAACCTAGTCTGAGAACAATCTTGGAGAAGATGCGGGCTCCGGACATCTGGTCGAACAGATCATCAATCCTAGGAAGAGGGTACTTGTTCTTAACCGTGACAGCGTTTAGCGGACGATAGTCAACACACATCCGCAAACTTTTGTCCTTCTTCTGCATAAATAGTGCCGGGCACCCCCATGGTGAGGAGCTCGGGCGAATGAATCCTTTGTCCTGTAGATCCATGAGTTGTTTCTTCAGCTCAGCCAGTTCATTGGAAGGCATTCTATAAGGTCTTTTTGAGATGGGAGCGGTTCCGGGCAACAGCTCGATGACGAACTCAACTTCTCGGTCAGGTGGCATACCAGGCAACTCCTCCGGAAAGACATCTGGGTAATCACACACTACTGGGACAGCACTAACGCCGAGTGATCCATCACCTCTCAAAGCATAGAGGCGAGTTGCGCCAGTGGTGGATGAAAACTCAAATCGTGCGCACAACAAGCGTATGTTGTGTACTCTGTCTCCAATCCTTTTTTCCCACTGGGTTTTTAGATGGAGTTTTGATGAGGCATATGCATCTCGCTGGAAAGGTTCGGGGGGAGTGTTGCGGAACCACTATTTGGGGGTGGGGTCGGCCACCCTAGGGCCGGCGCGCGGCATGCACGGCATAGGGCTGACCAACGCCCCTCCCTCTGTGGGTCCCACGCTGGACTCAATCTGCAAGCCTGAAGCATGCCTGAAGCACTATATATTCAGAGGTGGAGACACATATTGTATACATCAATCAGAAATTAATAAAGATAAGGCTCCACCCCTATATCTTGTCTCTTGTGTTCTTGTGTGATTGTTCGTGTACGTTGCCTTGGACTACACCTGGTAGCAAGGTTTTACAACATTATTTTTTGGGTGGATTGGGCCAATCTGACGGTGAAAGGAGAAAAATACTGCCTATCCAAGTGCTGACTCGGGCCACGTTGCAAAATTTCACAATCCTATCTTTTTACACCGATTTTTGCCTAAAAACTAGCCATCCAAGTAGGACCTAATTACCGTCCATCTACCGCATTTTTCATCATTAATAACCCTACTATTTTGTTGAGGAACCTCGCTACCGGGTGTAGTCCGAGGTATAAACGTGGTCAATCAATCACAGAGAAAGATCAAGAACATAGGGGACACAGAGATATAGGGTGGAGCTTCTCTTTATTAAATTTCAGATATGATCTAGAACATGGTGCTCCACCTCTTCTTTTATAGTATTGCTTAGGGTTTTAGGCTAGGTCCAATGTGGGACCCACAGTGGGGGGAGCCGTCGGCCGGCCCTAGGCGCGCCGTGCTGCGCGCCGGCCCAAGCTGGGTCGGGCTCCCACCCAGCGGTTTCCCAACACCCCCTTGGACCTTGCCAGCGAGATGCATATGCCTCATCAAAACTCCATCCAAAAACCCAGTGGAAAAAAGGATTGGAGAAAGAGTACATAGTATACGCTTGCCGTGCGCACGATTTGCCTCATCAAAAACCTTATGTGAGAAAACTTCAGGAAAAACTCACCAAGAAGAAAAGAGTACAAACCACCCAACTTTGCATTCAATTTTCTATATCGAGTTGGGTACTCTGACTTTTTTGCCAAAGTTTTAATTCAGGGCGTGTTAAGTATCTCTTCCTGAATTCAGCACTTCTTTGAGCCTGATCATTCTAATGCCTCTAACACACCTTTCAAATGAGGCAGTAAGCAATGAATTAGTGAATAGGTCAGCCAAATTCTCACAAGATTTGGTGTGCCGAATACTTATTTCATTCAACTTATGCAGTTCATACACATAAAAGAACTTAGGGTCGATATGCCTAGTAAGATTACTTTTCACATAACCCATTTGCATTTGTACAACACAAGCGGCATTATCTTCATAGATAATTGTAGGGGTTTGCTCGATAGTTAATTCACATGACTGCAGGATGTGTTTCATCATTCTTCTCAACAATGCGCATTCACGAGATGCTTCAATAATGCAATGATCTCCGAGTGATTAGTGGACGTAGCCACTAACGTCTGCTTGGAGTCTTCCATGACATTGCAGTGCCACCACATAGGAAGACATATCCAGTTTGTGATTTACCAGTATGTGGGTCCGAAAGGTACCCAGCATCGGCATAACTAACAATATTCATATCTTGGTTCTTCCTGTAAAACTGGACAAGGTCTATGCTTCCACGGAGGTATCGAAAGATAACCTTTATTCCGTTCCAATTCCTCTTCGTAGGCGCTGCACTGTATCGAGCCAATATGTTTATGGCTAATGCTATATCAGGCCATGTACTATTAGCAAGATATATAAGTGCTCCTATTGCACTCAAGTATGGGACTTCCTGTCCGAGGATTTCCTCCCCCTCTTCCCTGGGTCAGAAGAAGTATTTTCTTCTGCAAAGATCTCCCTATCATAGGGGTTCTGGAGGAATATGTTTTGTCAAAACCAAATTTCCCTAATACTTTTTGAGTATAGGTGGCCTGGTGTATCAAGATCCCATGAGGGAAATGCTTGAGCTGCAAGCCCAAGCAATGCTTAGTTTAGCTAAGTCTTTCAATTCAAAACCATACTTCAAGTATAAGCATGCTTATTCTAATTATCTTCTCCAATTCATATAGTGACTTTCAGAGTTTCACACTATATGTTTCTATTTGCTCTATCTTGATTACGGAATGTGATACTTCAAATATCTTCATTCACAAATCCGAATCCAAGTCTCTTATACATATATTTAGTAACAACATCTTTCAATTCAAATTTCACTCTCAACTTCAAGTTGAGCACTACCAATAATGAGATATATTTAGAGGAAAACCACGACCAGGGAATAAGCTTCTTCATGAAGTGTTGAGCTATCAGCCTTGTTATGTATCATTACAATTCATTATTCTGATTTCTCTTCTAGAAAAAATGCTAGTATACCGTGGTAATTGCCTTCTTTTATATGGCATATATATATATGTCGACTTTGGTTGTTGCTCTATTCATAAGTTCCCTTAATAATACAATTTATATGGCCATTTAGCCATGGGGTGCTTCGTGCACTTCTACTTGATCTGCACCGCTATTTCCCATCACGGGAGCAAGTTCCTTTAGTTCTTATCACCGGTGTGTGCACATACTTTGGTCGATACATTTATGCATTTATTCTTGCACGGAATATTCAAAACTGTGATTGCCTCGCTAGTAGGCTTCTCTCCAGCTGCCAGGTCTCAACTGGCTCCCCTTCTCTACTTGGGACATTTTAGTGATTTGGTCATAATAAGCCCTCTTTCAATTTTTCCCCAGGCGTCCCTAGGTACTTCGGGTCGGAGGAACCAGACTCCCTGTTCTTTCTGAGACATTTGAACAGGTTGAGGAGTACCTTCAATTCTTTGGTACTGCAACCCTCTCTGGCGTATTACTTCTAGTAATGCAACTTAATCATTCCCTTCATATCACAATAATGGTCATATAGTGACAGTTTCACATATACTTCAATTGCCTTCAAGACTTTCATTTTTCTACTAGAGCAAGGGTCATGCACGAGAATTCTATATGCTAATTTTCTCGGCATTCTCATTCAGAAGTTCTAATTCTCCCCCTAATGACGAAAAAATATTCCTTGTCAATAGTGGTATGGTACATATAATTCAAAGTGGGAAATTTTATGATGACACTTTACATGCACTAGTTGGATGTTGTAGAACTACATATTCTTTTGAATAGTGATTAGGGATGCTCTGTGTAAAACTTTATGTCTTCACAAGTGATTAGGGATGCTCTGTATAAAACTTATTGTTTCTACACATTCTTCAAGAATTACAACTCTGCTAATTAACCGGGCTAATTATTCAATTTTTTTTCAATTCATATGACTGCTAGTCTCTCTGCAAGAGGTGTCATGCTATGCCTACGCAAAGTGCTCTGCTTCAAATCCCACAATCAAATGCCTTTGAAATAAAATCGCTAGTGTCCATTGCTGCTAATTAACCGGGCTAATTTTTCAATTTTTTGTCAATTCATATGACTGCTAGTCTCTCTGTAAGAGGTGGCATGCTATATCTATGCAAAGTGCTCTACTTCAAATCTCATCATCAAATGCCTTTAAAATAAATTCACTAGAAGTGTCCATTGCGGCGGACTTCATATGATGGTATGGAAAAATTCTTTAACTCCAGTGATCTACAAGATCTTCTCTTCAAATGCTTCGTTCCTAGTGTGAGAATAAACTCGATCACATATATGGAATAGTGATGAGCACTATGAAGTACCAAAACTGTCCTGTTAAGGGCTGAATTGGAATGCAAATGTCCTACTAGATGCAGTTTAGAGATTCAGTGACTCTGTCATTCTCTTCATAATTCAAGGTTTATTCATTAATTTTCGGTGGCACATTCAGGTACACAAAATCTTCAAGATTTGAAAAATCTTCACGATGATATTATAGCCTGGTGAGTTGTTTGTGCAATCCCTTATCATTGGAAAACTGGGGAACGTAGAATTTAATACTGAAAAGATGAGAGTTAAGAGCTTCTAAATCCAGTCATCTAAGCTGGCATGCACTACAAGTGCATCAAATCTATTATAGTGTAGCCCGAATTCATAAAGGAGGGATTACTTCTATTATGCTTTCCTTCCATCCGACATACTTCATAATGCATGAGCATTCAGTGCAATTCTCTTCATTTGTTACTTCATGAAACATGCACGGATGCCTTTAAATTAAGAGGCTCCATAAATACTCGGGGTAAACAATGCTTCTTAAGTGCTGATGTAATACCCAATAACATACCCGTGGCTCTTCGTGAGTAAGCTATGCACAGATCGCTACTAACGATTTATTGAAATTAATACTAACAGTATTCTTCAAGACAGATACGGGTATATGAGCTCTCTTAAAATGCTTTTTGTTGTTCTACAACAGTGTTAATAACCTTCAAGGACACTATATAGATTATAGGTTGCAATCAGATAATGGCAAGATACATGATTCAAAGAATTCATAAATTGATTGCAACTTTATATATATTGGAATAAGGGCAATTGTAAAACCCTTCATGAGAATTAATGTGCGCTCTTCTAAAGCTTCAATTCAAATATGCTCTTCAGGAACTTTCAATTCATGCTAAAAATTCATATGTCTGCTAGCAACCATAATTTAGAGTGCAAGTTCATAAAATGTGATTCAAAATATGCACCCACTACGTGTGGGTGTGCTCCCAAAACCTATAGGCCAGTGTGGCATGGCGAGTCTACGACCGGCACAACATAGTACGGCCACCAAATGTGTGGTGTGTGGCCTGTCAAGTCTGCACCAAATGCAACAGCAACAGGCTGAGGCCAAAATGACGCAATCAGTGTGCGGCACATGCCGTGTTAGGGCCATGCCTACATGGCAATGATTGACTCAGGCCACGGGCGATGCAATGGTACGGGAGCACAGTTGACAATAGGAGCTGCGCCTAGAGGCTTCTATCGCTAAAAGGGTAGGCCTCATAGTCAACCACAAAGATGTAACCGAGCAGCTGCGCGACAGGGCCGAGACGGTTACTCTAGTTTCAATGACATATGTCAAGATCTTCGTTTCTCCATACACTTCATGTGCGATAGTAACTAGAACAAGGGGGAGATTTTGGGAGGTCCCTGCAAGAGTTTCTGTCAACAATGGCAAGTTAAGCCTCTGCCATTTCTTTTCTTTCTTCTTTGATCGATAAGCCATAATTGAATGCATAATCATGGCAAATCACAGACCAATTTCCCAAATGCCACATAATTTCCCGATATTATGCCTTAAAGGTTCTGCCCTTTTAATGGTGGAAATAAAATGCGATTCTCCTTGTTTTATCTTTCTTAAGCAATGGACTTTCTCTTCATAGACCAATTATTTTTATTCTCCCATTCATGCCCTTCTTTAAAATTTCGGGCTTTCTCCCCCTAATAGCTTCTCCGTGACTAAACAACAAAAGTTGCAAGCACTTAGAGCTATACTTAGGTGAGAGTGGAGATTACTCCTCAAATGTGATCTTCTTTGTCACAAAAGAGGGATTGACCATTCTTTTCATAGTTTGCAGTCTCATGCATACCCCATTCTCATATAATAGAAAGGATAGTATACTAGAGCGTCCAAAACGGCTTCTAAAGTGCGGTATATTGCTCATGCATACACCAATACTACATGTTCATAGAGGGGTGCCTAAGAAAGTGCAATGCAGGGTTGTACCGCACATCGATTTCTTATCCTTTTGGGGTTCTAGCCCGATGGTGGCCCAGAGCTTCATGCAACAGGTACAATTCTATAGTCCAATGCCCAAGTGAGGTTGCTCTGACTGTGCAATGCCAATACCTCAAATTCATATTTTATGATACTCGACATATATACTTCAGGATTAATTCATAAGACTACTTCATGTAATCTAATTGTAAGTGGTGCGTGACATAATTAATTCTCATGTATTCCAGACTATATATATATATATACACACACACACTAGTATGGTGCCCGTGCGTTGCTACGGGTGCACAAATTTGGTGCTTCGCGAAGTACGGATAATCCGGTTGAGCTACGGTGCTTTGCGAAGTACGGATAATCCGGTTAAGCGCAAATTTTGTTTTATATATAGTTGAGCTACGGTGCTTCGCGAAGTACGGATGTTTTTGGTGCTTCACGTTCGGTTTGCAAAACCTATGACCGATGTGAACGATCCGAACAGCTCATTTTGATCTTCTAGTTGATATGAGCTCAGAAACAAGATTTTACATTTTTAAAAAAAAATTACTATTTTAAACAGATTTTTGAAAACCAGCCTTTTTGGAGGCTCCGTAATAACTTAGATCATGAGTTTTCAAAAATCTGTTTAAAATAGTAAAAAAATTTAAAAAAATGTAAAATTTTGTTTGTGAGCTCATATCAACTAGAAGATCAAAATGAGCGGTTCGGATCGTTCACATCGGTCATAGGTTTTGCAAACCGAACGCGAAGCACCAAAACATC
The DNA here is from genome assembly GCA_005191435.1 of Raddia distichophylla. Classification (NCBI taxonomy): domain Eukaryota; kingdom Viridiplantae; phylum Streptophyta; class Magnoliopsida; order Poales; family Poaceae; genus Raddia; species Raddia distichophylla. The sequence continues at coordinate 1,468,943 of SPJY01001376.1, forward strand.
TGTACTTCGCGAAGCACCTTAGCTCAACTCATTATATATATATAGGGAGGCCCTAATCTACACCCAGGTGTAGATTAAGCTAATCTACACCTAACCAGGCGGTAAGCGGGGGCGAGCAAAACGGCGGTAATTGATGATCCAACCGTAACTAAAACGAGAGTAAATGTGACGACCAAAAAGTAATTTGACACTGGCAGTAATTCAACTTTGCATGTGATCCACGTTTCGTGGGAGGGAATCTCTAGAAATCATGGGTTCATTAAATGCTCGTTTCAAACTTCGTTGACAGTTGATAGTAATTCGATTACTGTCATTTGTCTTCATACTATTTTGACAGTAATTGATTACTTTCAATTTTCTAGACAAAAATCTGATATGAATTGTGGATCTATATTAATTATTTTTCATTACATTCAAAATTACATTCGTGAAAGGATAAAAATGCATTCCCAATTTGATTACTATGCATTATAGTCTACGTCGTTGTACAATAATTGAATGTAATGGACAAAAAAAGCCAAGACAACGGCCACCAGCGACAAGGAAATGGAGCCACCGCGTTGCCGCCAACCGCCGCCAGGCAGCCTTTCCGTCGCCGGAGCCGTCGCTTCCAGAACTGGACGGGGCGGCGCTCGTCGTCGACGGCTGCGGGGTGGCGGCCGTCGTCGTTAGGGATGGCAAAAATACCCATGGGTCAGGGTACCCGCGGGTACCCGACCCGATGGGTCCGGGTTTGGGTCCAGCTTTGGACCCATGGGCCTTTTGCTTCGGATCCGGGTTCGGGTTCGGGTCTGGTTTTGGACCCATGGGTACCCAGACCCGGACCCGAATTGCAGAGGCTGACAAGTGGGTCCATTAATATTCCTGCACTGTGCACTCTCACTGTCTAGTCTCCCACTCTCCCCTCGTTCCCCAATCCCCCCGTGCCCCCCTCATTCCCCCGCCGGCCGCCGCCCCTCTTCCTCCCAAATCCCCCCAATCCCCATCCCAATCCACGGCGCCTCCACGGCGGGATCTCCTCTCTACGGCGCCTCCCTCCACGGCGGGATCTCCTCGTCCCTCCTCCACGGCGCCTCCCTCCTCGACGGCGGCGCGGCGTCCTCCCCCACTGCGGCGGTTGCTGGAGGCGGCGACGGCCGTAATAACTTCGTATAGCATACATTATACGAAGTTATACGAATTTTTTCAAACAAAACAAGATCTCAAATGATATATTAATTTGAAATTTGACAATGTCAATTTGAACATGATTCCGATTTGACTGTAATTGATAGTAATCGAGATGAATATGATTTACAGCTTGTTTCAAACTTTTTTTCGCTGTTCGACTGTAATGGACAGTAATTCAATTACTGCCATTTTTTTGGGCAAAAAACTAATATGAATTGTGATTCCATACTGATTAGTTTCCATTCCTCCAAAATTACAATCTTAAAAACGGAGAAAAATACATCCACTGGTCGATTACTTCGCATTACAGTCTAAACCCGGGGGCGGAGCGGCGTCGGCGTCGGGAGGCGGGGCGGCGTCGGGAGGCGGCCGGCGGTGGCGTGGTCGCCGGCGGACGGGCGGCGCCAACGGGTAGGGGCGGCGGCGAAGCACGGGCTGGGGGCGGGGAGGTCGGAGACGGAGCGGACGGCGGCCGGGGTCGCCGGAGCTGCGCCCCGCCCCTTCTTCGGTTCTCTCTCTCTCTCTCTCATGATGGTGGATGCGGTTTGGTTTTGGGAAAGTGGGGGATGGCCGGATGGGTAATTAATTTGATCTAAATTTTTGGGATATTTTAAAATGGCAACCGCATGCTCATGGGTCTGGCTAGACAGGGCTCACCAAACCGACCTGGGTGTAGAATTACTAATTCTACACCTAGGTGTAGTATAGGATACCTATATAAAAGTATCTGGGACTCCATGTAGCCTGTGCTCCGTGCCTTATTTGGAAACAATTAATTGCGCAGTTATTGCATTCACACCTTTGTATGGCAAATGATAATATTGTTGTACATGTATTTACTTTGTGTGCACGAATCTTGATGAAATCCGACGGCAACAAGGATTGCACATAAGGATTGCTGATAACATGCCATTACCAATTCAAAGGCATAAATAATTACTGATAATTATAATGGCAAATGCGCATAAGGATTGCACATAAATAATTACAGAATTAAATAATGCTTCAAATTCAAAGCCGGGTGCAAACTTCAAGTTCCCAAGATCGATGCTAAACGGCCAAAGATTAAGTTTTCAATACATTTGAAAATCTAGGAAGGCATCGAAAAAACTTCTTGTAATTTTCAAGCTTCTAAGGGATTTTAATGCCATTCTTTCGGAAAACAGGGGTGCCAAATTTAAATCCCCGAGTTACAAAACATGACAAAATTCAAATCTCGGGTGATTCTGCAAGGATCAAAGGGGTTTTCTGCAAAATTTCTTTTGAAAAATTTCAGCTTAATCTGGACCTTTCGGTCCAGCGTACGACCTGCTGCTAGCAAGGCCGCACGTAGTCTGTTACAGGTTCAAAAACAATTCCCGAGGTGCAAAACATGCAAGACTATCGGGGGATTCTGCAAGAATCTGGGAAATTTCTATAATTTACAAAATTTTCGAAGCCTATTTTCAAGTTTTCTAGGCCCTTATGCCAATTCTACCTAATTTCGGTCCAAATTGTGCCTTTCGATCCATCTACAGGGGCGGGGCGGTAGGCCGGATCAGGCGCAGGCGGCGGCAGGCCGGCTCAGGGCCCCGGGCGGCTAGGGTTTCCAACCCTAGCCGCCACAGGCGGCGGTGGCGCGGTTGCGGCCGGCGGTGTCGGCTTTGGGCGCGGCCGGCGCTGGCGGGGGCGTCGGCGGGACGTGGCGGCGGGGCGCGTGTGGGCGCAGCCGGCGGGGTACTCG
>SPJY01001376.1:1472044-1492829 GCA_005191435.1 Raddia distichophylla
CGGACGCGCAAGAAGGAGCGGGCGGGGCTCGCGTGGCGGCGCGACGGGGCCGCGGGGCGCGCATGCAAGTGCGGGCGCGGCGGCCGGCGGGACGGCATTGTACAAGATCAATCCAGTAGATTGATTTTTTTTACAAAGCCCAAAAAACTAATCTACTAAATTGATCTTGCAAGATTTATCAATCTACTAGGAAAAACTCACAAAGATTTTCGATCTGCAATTAAATTCAAGCACATATTACAATCTACTGGGTAACCGATGCGCAAAATAATACCTTCGTGGTAGAAGTGGATGCAGATCGTTGTTTCTCACGGATTGATCGGCACGTCAAGGAATGAGCGTGCTGATAACGTGTTGAGGAACCTCGCTACCGGGTGTAGTCCGAGGTATAAGCGTGGTCAATCAATCACAGAGAAAGATTAAGAACATAGGGGACACAGAGATATAGGGTGGAGCTTCTCTTTATTAAATTTTAAATCTAATCTACAACATGGTGCTCCACCTCTTCTTTTATAGTATTGCTTAGGGTTTTAGGCTAGGTCCAATGTGGGACCCATCATGGGGGAAGCCGCCGGCCGGCCCTAGCCGCACCGTGCTGGCGCGCCAGCCCAAGCCGGGCCGGGCTCCCATCCAGCAATTTCCCAACATATTTAACAACTACCCCACCTCCTTCTCTCTTCCCTATACCAAACCGATGTAGATTTGGCCACCAGCTAGCCGGTGGCCATGTCTCTACCACTGGTCGGCGCCGCCGGTGCCACCCCATGCCGCCTCTGATGACCTTGCTCACCGACGATTGCGCCCCCACCCATCTCCACCGAGTGGCAGTGTTGGATGGACAAAAGGTAGCTGATTCCGATGCTGTAGAAAAGAGAAGGTGGAATATATGGGTCGTCCCAAAATGTCTTCCTTAATAATGATTGGATGTAAAAGGAAGAGGTCCACTTTACCTCTCTGGACTATTGTCCTATTTTGATTTCCCTTCTTTAACACCAAAACTGGTTAACCAACCTCCCTATACTATTCGTACCAGATAAGTCACCTCCCTAGTCCAAAACCACGCCGATTTTAGCTGACGTGCAGCCCTAGTCAGCAGAGTTTTCTAGAAAAATAAAATTCAAAAAATCATAGGAAGCTCAGAAGAATGAGGTAAAAATTTATAAAAATTCGTAAAAATATGTATAATCCAAATATGCTATAAGATTATAATGTTTGTGTTCAAATATATGCAAAAGATTGTGTTACACTGTCTATTAAATAAATCAAGCATTAAAAAACAATTTGCTTTGCATGGAAATTGTAGGAAACTAAGAAAAATACAAATATGTTACTTTGACCTTTCATTTTAAATAAGTAAATTCAAATTCAAACATAGTTTCATCTTTGAATTTTAAAATTCAAATTCAAATACCAAACTAACATATTTCCATTTTATTAACTTGACCATTATTTCAAGGAGATAAATTAATTTCCGCATTTTCCCATAAGCCAAGCTAATTGTTGGTAAACACTTAATTTATCCAACTTGTTAAAGTCACTACAACACAAATATATATTTTTTTACATATACGTTTGAACACAAACATTATGTCATAATAGCATATTTGGATTATACATATTTATCTAATTTTTTTGATATTTCTATTTTTTCTGAGTTTCCTATGATGTTTCACAATTTTTAAATTTATTTTTAAAAAAAATCATGCTGACTAGGGCGCCACGTCAGCTAAAACTTGTTGGTTTAAGATTAAGGAGGTGATTTATCCAGTATAAATAGTATATGAAGTTGGTTGTCCGATCTTGGAGTTCAAGGAGAAAATTCGAAATCGGGCAATAGTTCAGGAGATAAAATGGACTTTTTCTGATTTAAAACGGATGGCCTGATGAAGCCTCATGTAGCCTCCGCTGTAGTTTTCAGCAAGGAAAAGTCCACTACACCTCCCTCTACTATTGCAAAAGTTTGATTTTGCCCCCCTCAACTCCAAAAATCAGGTAACCAAACTCCCTGAACTATCAATACCATGTAAAATACCCCCTCACCCAAATCCACCATGTATTGTATGACATGGCGTCCTAGTCAATGTGGTTTTGATAAAAATAGATTCCAAAAAATTTAAACAATCATAAAAATAAAAAATACATACAACTCTTTAGTATTCGAATATGCAATAAAAGATATTTTATATATATGTCTATATGCAAAAAACAAAAAAAATTGTCTTGGAATGAATTTCATTAACTAAATAAATCAAGCATTTAGGAATTTTTTTGTTCTAGAAAATGGGAAAATTATTTTAACTTTCAGGATGATGGAGAATTAATAAAAATGTTTCGATGTTATTTTGATCTGTGAATTAAAAATTTTAAATTACAATTAAATGATCAAATTAACTTTGAATTTTAATCTATAAATTAAAATTGAAGATGAAACTAACCTTCTTCTATTGTTCTTAGTTTTATCTGATTTTCCCACATGTCAAACTATCGTTTCATGAATTCTTAATTATTTAATCAATAAGATTTTATCAAAATTATGATTTTTGCACATAAGTTTAAACATAAATACATTGTTTTATTGCATATTTGGAATCTTGGATCCTACATTTTTTATTTTCTAGTTTTTTATTTTACTGCTTCATATGGTTCTATATAATGTTTTAAGATTTATTTTTATGAAAATCGAGCTAAATAGGGCACCATGTCATCCAAAACCATGATAGATTTGACTGAGAGGGATATTTTAAACAGTATTGATAGTTGAGAAAGGTTGGTTATCCGGTTTTGAAGTTGAAGGGTAAAAATAAACTTTTGCGACAGTAGATAGCGTTAAAATGAACATTTTCCTTTCAGCAACGGCTTCCGCCCGTCCCTTACCGCACACTTTTGGGCTGCTGGGCCAGCTGGGTCCGTGGGCCGTTCCTCTTTTGGGCTTGAGAAAGAAGCGAAGCGACGCTTAACTGGGTGGCCGGCACAAATCCCTAGCCGCCACGCGCCGCTGAGGTACCATCCGGCAAGCACGAAGCGGAGGCGCGGAGCGCGGATCAACGAAGCAGCCACGGGATGAAGGTAACTTGCTCTTGAATCTTGATCTTGCCGCCCTAGAATATGCGCGGGGAGGACTCGCCGGAAAGATGTATCCGATGGAGGGCTCAGGAGGGGGGTGGCGGGTGGTCTTCGGCTTACCATTGTTTGATTTCGAGCATTCAGCCGGTTTCGAGCAATAACTACTAGCTGGAGTAGCATTTATACTTTTATACCTCTGCGCCAACTCCCACTGGATGGGAAGTAGGAGTTCGTTGGGCTGGCATTTATGCCTCTGCGCCTACTTCTACCGGATGGACACGAACCAATTGTTGAGTAAAGCAGCCCTACCTACTACGACCTTGTGTCCGTTTTGGTTTAGGCCTTGTTCTTTTCAGCGTATCGTATCGTTGCGTATTACTGTAGTAAATTTTGTTATTTTTATATAGCCTATATATTGTCATAATTTGCGGTGATTTTTTCGTGACTTTTAGTAGTCGTTCCAAAGATTCCAAAACTATTTTTTAATTATTTTTTTTATAATCTTTAGACCTTATTTTAAGGGCTCTCAAATTTGCTATAGTAATACGCAGATGCAACGATACACTGAAAAGAACAAGGCCTTAGAGTTAATTGTTGGTCTATGGTGGTTGAACTTGAGCGCTATGGGCAAATACCCAATTCATGTTGATGGCTTATCCGTAGAATGCATGTGTGGATCTTTTTTGTATGCATCTTCTTGAATACTCATTTTCTTGGAAAAGGAAGCCTAGGCTGACAGTATCAAAACATCACTGTAACAACATGTGAGTTAACTTGAACTGCATATAGGTGGGCATGAGGGCATCACAAAGGATAAAGGTGCAATACCGGGCTACTCATTCCAATATGTGTTTCATATATCCGCAGTGATTTTGGTCGTTTAGGTTGAGGATGCTTAAATTCATACTTCTCCTGCAAAATCATGTACATAATTTTAATCAATGGCTTGAAAGATGCAAACAGAAAAAACAGAAAGTTGCACAGATTAAAACAGATCCTCAGAGATTCTCCAGGGAAAAAAAAAAGACAACTGTTTTTTTTCGAACAAAATTGCTGAATCACATAAAGTACTAATAAAAATGGAATATTTCAAAAGTACAGAAGACGGGAAAAAAAAAAACCTCTGCTGGAGGATCATAGTATATCCCATTAAATGGTATATCCCCTGGGGCTTGCACAGAGTACTTGATCCAGGCAGGAATTGAATCCTTTATCCCAGATGGTGTATCCATTCGTACCTAGATGATCAAAGCACTTCTCAGTAATTCAGGCCACACTCACACTCATGACCAGAGAAAACTTGGCAAGAAGAAAGAACAACCTTTACACGTGAGCCATGAGGAATAGGTGGTGAACCATCTGCATTGTTCGGCAAGAAAATTTCCCAAACACCGAATTCATTCTGGAAAAAATGCATTGGATATGAGCATATTAACTCATCATTCATAAGTCTAATCTTGTCCATCATTATCATACAAAACTATTTAGCTACTCCTGTCATATGACCACATAAATAGTAGAGAATATCGTTAATCTGAAAACATAACATATATGTGTAACATGCACACATATGACATTTCTATGACAAGACTAACTCAAAAGATAATCAAATCTGCACAATAATCTACAAAGAGAAGATGATATATCCGTCAAGTTATAGGCATGCTTTGCTCATACGATCTGCATTTGGATCCCAATTGTTGAAGTCACCTACTAACGCAGCAGACTGCAATTGAAAGCAAGCGTCAGTTCCTAATAAAGTTAGTTATGTAACTTCTGATATGTGTTCATTTGGGAGGCACAAGGTCCGCATAATCTACAGTATCTTATGATACATGGAATAGTAATTATTCACAATTAGTTGAAAGACAGATCTACTGTAGTACAGTATAGTACTCAGATAAATGGTAAAGCCATCAGAAGAACATACATTTGCTCCAGGAGCCCATTCTCGGTAGGTGATACCTTCAGCACTACATGGGAAGAGGACTGAATGTGCTAAGTTATTTGTTTATACGTAGGAAAAGGAGACACAATTCTGTAGTAAAAATTTTTTACCTGCGATTTAATCCAAATTTCTCATAGCTACGGGAAAATATTTCCATGCCTCCTTCATGCTGGTCAATGTCTGAACGTATTCTCCTATATAGGCTGTATCTGTTTTCAAAGCATTAAGGCATAATGAGATTGCTAGACAAGATGGTTATGTCCCAGCATATAATATTCTGTCATCACTTTAGCCTATTAGAATAGGTTACTACCAACGTACACAGTTTGTGTTGCAGTTTCTGTTATAAGTTCTATACACGCTTGAAGCAACTATCCCTCAGAACCATGAATATGATAAGAGTGAATAAGGAGTCTCGTCAAGCATTTATCACCCATTTACATCTTATGGAAAACCTGAATATGGTGCTTACAGATTTGCAGCAAATATACTAACCTGAATATACAAATATGGTGCTTATAGATTTACTGCTATATAACCTGAATATGTGAATCTTTTTTGTATGCATCTTCTGATTAATAATGAATGAATCAATCTGCATCTTTTTTAGTTGTTGATTCTTGGATTGCTTTGCTTCATACTATGATCCCATTTTTTTTCAGGGAAAAGAACGCAATCTTATTGATGAATGCAGGAAGCGGCTAGGGAGCTGTAGGTCACACCGTGCATCCGGTGTGGCTATAGATTTGTTTCAGTTCAAGAATGATCTCAGCAAACCCACTGCAGTCAAATTGGGTCGTATCTTTCATGCAACGTCTCTGGACAGGATCACATTTGATATTCAGAAAGGTATCGAAATGAAGGGAGGAAACCTTGGCTTTGAAGCTCACTTTTGGACTGACGAAAGGAGTAAGCAGGAGGAATTGGAAGGAATGGTCAAAAGGACATTCACCTTGAAGCACCCAGCAATTTTAAGGCCATACTTCTGTGCTCCAAGTGAGGATATTTTAGAAGATGGACGTACTCGGAGTGAATGTTTGCCCAGATCGAAGATTGTCACAGGCTGTACTCTTTACAGCCAAACATTTAAGGAGTGGGTAGATGGTTCGAAAGGCAAATCAAAATCAAAGGACACACTGAAGAAAATCATCATGTATGTCTCTATATCACATTTAAAATTTAAATTGCGTCATTTTAGAATACATACAATGCTGGATCATTTAAATCTAGAGTTTTTATACTTTGTTAATATGCATGTTGCGTTCATGTTGTAGTAATAAATACTAATATATCTGCATTAAGGGTTGTAGTGTTTTAAACATTTATCACAATAATGTATGAAGTAAAGGTAAAGGTGCCTATAAAAAAAATATAATTTCAAATTTATTCATTATGCTTAGAAATAGAAAATGCTGCAGGTAATTAAACCTCCAAAAATTTCAGTTTCAATGGTTTGAATATGGGGATATTGTATTTTTACCCCTACTTTAGTAACCAATTCTAATTTTGCCCTACTTTTTCAGCTTTGTGATTTTGCCCCTCTTTTTTTAAACTAAAGATCACGATTGCGCCTATTCCGTTAGACGTATTTAACGTTGTTAATTAGATGCATTCGTTTCTAGATTGTCCGCTTTTCTCATGACATTGTGATTTTACCCCTATTTTAATATTAAGCATTATGAAATATTTTTCAAAGTATCCCAACAGTGAAACATGATACAATTTGCAAATATTTCAAATAATATTAACAACATTTTGTGTAGGAATCATATTGTTACAACCATCTGGGAGCATGGACAATATGATTTCTAAATGATGTCTACTATATGATATTGTCTCATTGTTTTAACAATATGATTTCTACTCAAAATGATGTCTATATTGTTTGGAATATATGCAAATTGTATCATGTTTCACTGTTGGAACTTTTGAAAATATATGTTACAAAGTTTAATTCCAAAATAGGGGTAAAATCACAACGTCCTAATAAAAGTGGGGGAATATATACAAATATGTCTAATGGAATAGGGGTGAACCGTGAACGTAATCTTTACTTAAAAAAAGCAGGGGCAAAATCACAAAGCTAAAAAACAGAGGCAAAATCACAGTTGACTTCTAAAATAGGAGTAACAAAGCAACTACCTCTCTGAATATTGTTTTAAATAATTTTAAATTCATGAATAATAAAAAGATCAAAATATCTCTTTGCTTATCATGTGGTAACTAAAACCTACCGCGATAGCACTATATCTCAATTATTGTACATGATTATTTCTTTATATAATTTTATTACTCTTTATGCAAAAAGATTTATACCATGCATCAGCCAACCTGAATTTACTCACCAGCTAATTTACTCTAATATAAATTTACTCTAATATAACCTTTACAGTTTTTTCCTAATTTTCTAGATAAAAAACTATTTTCTTTAATATAATGTTTATTTGTTCTTTCTAGCTCTCTAGTCAAAGGAATTGAAGATATTTGGGAGAAAGGTTGTATGTGCGATAAGTTGGATCAAATGGACACGTACGTCATGGTTGGTGAAAGTATTAAAATTGTTCCATTTCTTATCCATGAGAGGAATTCCAATGATGTCAATATTTCCCTAATGAGAACCCAAGTGGCTGGTTTTCTCAAGGAAACCATCTCACCTTTATGGAATTATGCTGAATTTGACATCTTTTTAATTTTCCTGAGAAGAGAGAACATGAGGTAATGTTAATTTTATTAATGTGAATTAAATCAAAATCCATATGTCTGTCAAAAATAAATATGTCGTACTTCTAAATTTATTTTAGATTATTTATATTTTTATGATATTAAATCTGTAACTAATATAAATAATAAGTTATATTATGGTGAATCGTGCTTTGTTAGAATAAGAGTTATGATATTTAGTGTAATAATGAACTTTAATAAAAATCGAATTCATAGTAAATAAAAACTAATAGTAAAAAAAGGGGAAACTATGTGAAATTTTGTTGCTACTACATTTTAGCGAGATAAATAAGAGGTTACATCAACCATATTTGCCTTATATATTGATAATTTGGTTGAATTGTGCTTTGCAAAACATTAACATTTGTTGGTAAAAACTTATCCTGTTTTTGTATATTTTCATTCTAACAGCTGTAAAAACATAATTGGACACCCACTTCTATTAGATGCTTTAGAACGGCAAGTGATGTACAGAAGTGAGTGGTGCTCTATACAGAAGACAGATAAACACCATGATCTTGTTGAAAAGATTGAAGTCAAGTTCAGCACTGACTGGGCTCAGGTGGCAAAGAGGAATACAATTCTTAAAAGCATCATCGCTAGAAATAATTTCACACAAGATATTGCAGGAGCTCAAGTATCGCGTCCCGCCATTACACACAACATGCGAAAGCTACAGATGCGGTAAATTTTTATGCATTTTTTGTTGTTGGATTTTTTTAAAAAAATGCTAACTAATGTCATCAATGTTTATAACGTCTAAATACATCACTTATTGATAATTTATTATTTTTTATTTTCCGCAAAGTAAGTAGTGACATATATTTATTGATAGGATCTCTTCATTATTCTAACCATGGTTTGATCTTTTCATACTTTAATTGTTCAATTAGAAAATGGTTACTATAGGATAGAATATGTAAAACATGAGACTAAAAGATAATTGTCTCCATTGTAAAACTATAAAAATTTTGTTGAACTTTTATCTATCAGCTACAATACTTGGACTAATACACCAACTCCTAAATCCTAATGACCTGGATATATCTGGTTAAAAGTATTATGCCTCAAACTGTTTCTACAACCTACATGTCAACAATTGTTTCTACAAACTTTTATTTTCAGTTTCTACCAATTGCATCCTTCAATGTAACTATGTAAGCATAAAGCTTTACTCAAAAGAAATGTAAGAAAGCTTACAAAAAAACAACTGCACTAACAAACTTTTATTTTCAGTTTCTACCAATTGCATCCTTCAATGTAACTATGTAAGCATAAAGCTTTACTCAAAAGAAATGTAAGAAAGCTTATAGAAAATTGGGAGGAAAAGTGGCTATCTACAGTCCTGCACATCCACAAACACCACCATGAAGACTCGAGAGCACCATCTAAAGTGTTTGAATTTTTTTTCTATCTCATGTATGTATATAATATCTCATGTATGTAGGTCTGGTTTCAACATTTCAACAAGGAGACTGTGGATGGGTGGCTGAAGAATTTACTTCCATTGTTGCTCTGCCAGCAATATAATTTGGAATTCGACCCCTCCTACATTGCTCTCAATCCTGATGAATTCGACCTGTCCGACATTGCTCTCAATCCTGACGAAATGATCATAGTTGCTTAATTCAAGATCGTCATTAGTAAATTAGGTTTGGAGAGTAGTTCTCGCAAGTTTGTACCCCTTGCTTGAAGTTTTGGTGCTCTAATTTCTTCATCTATCTAGGTGGTTTTTGTTTTGGGTGAATGTGTTTGGTGGATAGTTTTTGAGGATTTTTGTGGGTGCAACATTTAGCCATCTGTTCATGTTGCTTCCTACGACATCTTCCTAGATGGACAAGCTGCTGACCACAAAGATGTTTATGAGTATTTATTATTTATGATATTTATGTTACTCGCTGCAGCATTTATTATGCTTATACTATGGCTCTTTGTGAAGCGTGTAAACAAGGGGGCTCACAAAAGGCAGGTTGACTTTTATGTCATTTGCCTTTTTTGTTTCTTTCGGAGGTGTCACTAGCATATCATGATGAAATCACAAAGTTCAAAATTTATGATAATATTGTTTGTACCAACTTGTTTTTCTGGTCAGTGAAAAGATTACGGCCAGCGTATTTTATCTCAGGAAACACAGTTGCAATCTGCAATTTGGAATTAGCAGAAGAGCAAACACAAACAAGCATGAGTTGAGCTGAGCCTCATCCCCAAACAAAAACATAACGGTGAAGATTAAATCACTTGTTTCTTTTATTTGGTATCTGCCTTGACCTGCAAACACTGATATGGCGAAGCAAATCCGTTTGTGATTTCAAATAAGACGGAATGCCAGAGAAGGGCAGTCTCATAGGCCATACATAACACTTGAATTTTACTCACAGCAAAAGGATATAAGAAATTTTTATTGTGAAAAGGTGCAGAACTTGAAATAACTATGTGATGACTGATGACTCATATTGCACCTGGTTTTGAATTTGTCATTGTTTTAAAGCGAAAGAGCCTAAGGTACACACCTTTTATCTATTACTTTGTTTTTTCAAGAAACCACTTGCACGTATGGATAGGCATGGGCCACAATTATCCGTTGGACCATTAGCCTGACCTAAAATAATTGACTCATTAGGTCAAATGGGTTCGCCCAAAAAACCAAATGGGTCAATGGGTTTGACCCCTTTGATTCAAAGGGTTTTCAAGGTCGACCAATATCACTTTTGCACTATAAGATTGGGTGAATTTTAAAATTCTAAAAATTATACGATATTTAAAGTTTAAAGTTTTTTTTTTGAAATGGATTGAAGGATGCACAATGGGTCAACCCATTTAAAATCAACTTTATATAACAATCCGCTACCAGCCGGCCTCCTCGTGCGTCCACGTCGCCCCGTCGCCCGCGTGCCTACCCTCCCGTGGCCATGTCTCCCGGCGGTCTGTGGCCGTCTGATCGCTTCGGCCAACGAGATCTGGCCGTTCATATCGACCTAACCTTTAAAAACAAAAAAAGGGAAACCTCTTGCCAGCTCGGGCGCTTCGGCGAGTTGGTTACGCAGCGCAAGTTTCGCTCCGTCGGCCGCAGTTCGATTCCTGCCCGCACCGGCCGGCTCCAAATTTTTCCCCGCGCGGCCGCGCTCGCAGGTTGGCGCACCGCGTTTTTTTGGCCGCTCACGCCGCGCGCGCCGCGATTTTTTTGCCGCGTTGGCGCACCAAGGATGCGCGGGCTTCGCTAGTTTAAAACATTGGGCCTTTGGACATGTTGTTTTCACTTTCATGCGTGGTGGTCGGCTTCGTCCTTGTGTGTAGGCCCAATGCTCGTGTGCGCTGGTGTTGCGGACTTGCGGTTGCCGCCTTTAGTCGTGGTATCCAGCTTAGGTCGATGTGTTGTCGCCCTTGGGCGAGGTGATCGGCTATTCGGCTTAGGGCAAGGTGGCAGCATTCATGCTGCGGTGAGTCTTAGCGCTCTGCACTAGGCCATTGTAATACTAAGGCTGTTCTTTTCGGCAAATATGAATGGTTGCATGACTGAATAGCTTAAATATTAGAACATCGAGAGCTTTCCAAGATAGTATCGAGATTAGGATCCATTTCGTTTGACTTGTTTTTTGAAGTGTTTGGACCCACCTTCGAGAAAACAAAAGGCAAACTTAAAAAATCATATCGTGCATTTTTTCTATGTAGATAAGACGTTAAGTTGTTGAGTCGTTAAGCTGATGAAACAAAAAGAACACACCATAAATTTGTCATGTTTAAAAGTTTTATAAAAATAAATTTGGAATATTTTAAAATATTTACCTTGGTTCAAGCCCCTCGCGGAGTGTAACATCCCAAGTGCATCGTGAATAAGTTAAATAGGAAAATAATTTTTGAAGCATATCAAATATTTTGGCTTTGCTAGGAAATTGTTTGGAAATATCAATTAACAAAAAAGCTTATTAGGAAAATTTTAATCCAAACCCTTCCTTGGCTAACTGGGCTTGGCCTGAAGCCAAGCCCAGCCAGCTAGCTCTTCACCCTCCCTAGTCCCTCCTTCCCTTTCTCTTCCTCTCCCTCTTTGCACTTGGGCCACACCCCTTTTCTCTCGGCCTAGCTGCGAGCCGAGCCAGTTAGTCCAACCCGCTCCCCCCTCACTCCTCTCCCTCTCCCTCTCACTGACCAATGACCCCTCCCTTTAGCTACCTTCATCCCCACCCATCTCTTCCTCCTCTCGTCGCCTCGCTTGCGCTCTTCTCTCTCTATCTCTCGCACCCTCTCTTGCCCCCTCTCTCCCTCTCCCAAGCATTGTCTCCCTCCTCCCTCTCTCTTCCGCATGCACGTTCGATCCACACATCGCCATCATCACCTGATACGGAGGGTTTGTTCATTCTTCACGATGTAGGATCAACGAGGATAACTTGATCCGTACAATCTGACGAACCAACGACGCCAGCAACCGTTCTGGTTAATGAAAACCTGCACATATGAATTTGCCCAACCACACGGTGTGATCGGTGCATCTATGAGACCACGGGGTAGACATGCGTTCCTGCAAGTGATTTTGGAGCAAGAACACAAGAACAACAGAGGAAAAGACTACCAATTTCCACGAGGTTACAATGCAAACAAAAGAGGAACAAGAGTTCAATCAATTATTAAAGTGGTCTATTGGTGAAAATTTCAGCAGACAAGATCCCTCCGTGGGATTACGAGAGTTTGGCAGTGGGAGTATGAGCGCTGTTACACCAATTCCTGAACGCAAGAGGTGACGCAAGGATCTACCCAGGTTCGGACCCTGAAGTGGGCAACAATCCTACTCCTCCTTGTGTGTGATTTCTTGGGTGCTCTCGAATAAGAGTATGTTCTTACAAGTCTGAGAATAGGAACCCCCATCTGTGCCCAGCGCTCCCTTTATATACTCAGGGCTAACACACACACACACACACACACACACACACACACACACACACACAGAGAGAGAGAGAGAGATATGTGGGCTCATTTACTACCCCCGTCATTGTATCTATTGGAGGGTACAACCCTGTCGCCTAGACCCCACGACTCTGTCTCCAACGGCACTATTCGACGAGACCACGGGCGCCGCCTGACACCGTCGGGCGCTTGCAGCATCTCATTAGGCCCAGATCAGTGGTCAAAGTATAGCTACAGTCCTCCTGACTCCATGCCTGCGCATTCATCATGCACCTTTCAGTCCCATGCCAAATCCTCCACATTAAATGTCGTCGATATGCAGCGTGGAGAGGAACCCTTCACCAGGAGCTTCCTCCTATTCTAGCGGTCCCTTTGGCGACGGGTCTCGCAAGGTCGTTGTGCTCGCCTAGACGCCGCATGGCGCGCTCGGCCTGATCGCGAGAGCCTGCCCGCCCACCCTGTGTCGTGCTCACCTGGGAGCCACGTGGCTTGCTCTGCCGGCCACGGGGGCCTGCTCGCACGCCCTGCGCTGTGCTCGCTTGGGCGTCGCATGGCTGCTGGTCTTCTATTACTTGCCGCCCCTTGGGTTCCCTGGACCCGCTATAGGCAGGCCCACCCATCATTCCCTTGGGCGTGGGTACCCCGGTGTGGAATACACCGCAGTATCCCCCAGGCACGCACTGAGAAGCGCATCGCGTGGGGGATCGAAACGTCACCCGCGTGCGGCGCTGATCAATGCGGGGCCACCAGTTTCTCCACGCTCCCACGCCTTCTGCCAGTGCTGTCAGTTTCCTTGGGATGAGGCGCGACGGAAACCAAATCGTCGTGGGTCACAACGCGCAGCCCGCAGCAGCGGGGGACTTGAACCGCCTCCATCTTGGCTAGGACTATAGAGTCACTAGGACTTGGGCGTATTTTCGCACGCCCTCATTGCCTCTGCTTCCAAACTTGTCCAGCGCACTCCTTTCGCCACCATGTTGACCCGCCGCCGCGAGGTACCGCGCCACGGCGCTCTTGCATTGCCTCAGCCCCTGGCTCCTTTCTAGGCGCAAATGATGCCGCCATTGAGGGCTTCTACCGTCGACGACAAAACCCTTGAGTGTCTCCAGCGGCTTGCGCCACCGGGCACCTTATGCCCCCAGACGAGCTCAGTGGCGCCACTCCGCACGAGAGAGAGATCATTACCTTCTCCTAGGTGATCATGGCGGGCTTGGTCCCACCATATTCCGAGTTCTTTTTTAGGGTGCTGTCTTTCTGCGGCACCCACGCGCTACAGCTCTCCACCAACTCTATCCTCACGCTCACCGTCTTCGCCCAACATGCCGCTCTTCTACCACTTCTTCACCGTGAGCGGCGAGGTGCGGTGGGGAGCTACTACTTCTTCAGCCACCTTGCCCACAGCGACATCCTCATCGACTTCGCCATCAAGACCAACTGGGCAGGGTGGAAAGACGACTGACTGTACATCGAGGCTGGCAGCAATCTCGACGTGCTCCACATTCCCACCGAGGCAGCGGAGCCCCGCGAGGCGTGGGAGACCCCGCCCGAAGACTCTGCCAACCTTCGCATCATGGCAGGTCGCATCGCCCACCTCCACCGCACTGAGCTCACTGGAGCCTAGGTGGCGGCGGACTTCCTATCGTGGTGGATCTGCCCGTTGAGACAGCGAGAGCGCCCTGCTTGGACGTACTTTGGTGACCAGGACGGCATCCGCCTCTTCCCCAGCGGTAAGATCAAAGCCCTCTTCGCTCTTTCTTTTCTTAGCGGAGGGGAACGCCTCCATCGGCGTCCTTCACCAATGGCTGGTGAGGCTCGTCCTAGAGTCGTCCCTGGGCTCGGTCATGCCGGTGACAAACAGCCAACTCTGTGAGTGGGCTTTGGCAGCGCGCGACGCCTTCACTCGCGCACTGCCCCCCATGGATGTCATCGGTCCTGCCATTCGGAGGGAACAGTGAACCCCGAGAACCAGGACCAAGACCAGTCCTTGTCCCCAGCCGCCACCGGGAAAGGACAAGCCCCAAAAGGCATTGTTTCGAGGCACCCGAGACGCGCCTTCCGAACGCTCCACCGCCACCGCCGGTTCCCGTAGATAGGGATGAAACGGATCAGATACGGATCGAAAACCACTCATATTGTATTTGATCCATTTAGTTTGACCGGATACGGATAGTACCGGATACAAATTCGGATACGAATAATATCGGATACAAATACTAATCGGACGTGGATACTCTCTCGAATAATATGCGAAAACATATACTAAAGAAATATGTATATCCAAATACATATAGTTATCTCTTTGTCACTCAACTTTATGGCTCATAGTCATGAAAATGATGGTGTGTGTAAGTATCATACCCGATAAAGCAAAAAAAAAAAAGTAAAATCAAAGACATCTAGTTGTTATATGTGTTAGTCATTCATCCTATTGAAATATAATAGAGATAGTTTATAGATGGATTTAGCTAATCGGATAATATACATCGGATATTATCCAAGAAAAGCTCGGATAATATCCATCGGATATTATTTGTATCCGTACCGTATCCGCCTTGTCGGATTCGGATATCCATAAAATTATCCAGCTCAATATTTTCGGATATTATTATGTCTCGGTCGGTCGGACGGTCGGAAATTATCCGTACCATTTTCATCCCTACCCGTAGAGGCCGCTGCGACGCACCGCACTACTACGGCAAAGACGAGTATGAGCTCGTCAGCCGCGGCCCCGATGCAGCCCCCGCTCCCCGCCGCAAGAGCGGGAAGCCTTTCCTTGCCCCCCTTGGCATTCCTCTTTGGAGGGCGCTCCTTCGGGTACGCCACACAAAATCTGTTAAGCTTCAGCAATAACAATCTTTACAGCATACCCCGTTCTTTTTCCCGAGGGGTTTGCCCCTTTTCTTGCAGGAGCGCTCCTAGCGCCGGCTCTAGCTCTAGCACATGGCTGCGGCTCTAGCACTGGCATTCAGATTGCTCCTGGGATCTTTTGACATTCGGGGGGTTGCATCTTCATAATGGCTTTGATCTTCTCCGAGTTAGCTTCGATTCCACGATGCGAGACTATGAAACCGAGAAGTTTGCCCGAGGGAATGCTAAAGACGCACTTTTCCGGATTGATCACCATCTTGAAAGCTCGTAGAGTTTGGAACGTCTCAGTTAGATCAAATATAAGATCCTCACTTGACTGAGTCTTGACAACGATGGCGTCCACGTATGCCTCCACGTTGTGTCCGAGTTGAGCGTGAAAACACCGCTGTATGGTACGCTGATAAGTCGCACCGACGTTGTTCAACCCGAATGGCATTGTGATATAGCAAAAAGCCCCAAATGGTGTTATGAACGAGGTATTGATACAATCTTTTTTCTTGAGGCTAATCCGATGGTAGCCTGAGCACGCATCCAAAAAGCCCCAAAGGGTGTTATGAATGAGAAAGGGATCCTTGGGACGCGCTTTATGGAGGTCTGTGCTGTTAACACACCTACGCCACGTCTTGTTTTTGTTCTCGACTAGGATCGGGTTGGCCAACCAGTCGGGGTGATAAACCTCCTTGATAAAGCCAACGGCTAACAACTTGGTAATCTCCTCCCTGATCGCATCCTTCCGATCCTGAGCGAACCTTCTGAGGCGTTGCTTGATGGGCTTCGCCTTCTCATCCACATGTAGAGCGCGCTCGATCACCTCCCTAGGGACGCCAGGCATATCCGATGGATTCCATGCGAAAACATCCCGGTTAGCCTGGAGAAAAGTGATGAGTGCATCTTCCTATTTGGGATCTAGCCCAGTCCCAACCACAACGGTTATGGCTAGATCAGACGGGTCTAGAGGAATCTTCTTTACTCCCTCATCCGACTGGATGGAGAGCTTGACTGCTTCTTGACAGGGATTTATCTCTCTTCTTCGAGGTTGAAAGGACCGGGAAGGTGCTTAGGGGGTGAATAGGCGCAACGCCAAATTCAACCTTTACGGAAGTCAATTCCGGACTGTCCGAGATTCTGTCCGGACAGTACGGGATTACTGAGCTAGGGTTAGCTCAATAATCCTCTCCTTTGTACCTGCAGCTCCAAATAAACAAGAACACCAAGAGTAGTAGGGAAAAAGCAAATCCAAACTCTTCTCTAGACAAGACAAGTAGTACACAAGTAGATCTAGTCAAGTGAGAGAGTAGGAAGGCAAACCACAAGTGAAGACAAGGTGTTTTGTTTGACGATGTTTGGATCCTTGGAGGGATCATACTCACCGTTGGGGAAGGCTCAAACACCGGAGAGCCCCAAGTCTCACTCGACTTTAATCCCCTCGGATTTGTGCCAAGAACTCACCGAATCTAGCTTGGCTCCTTCCCTTGCGAAGGTGGAGCCGGACCTTCACAAACCTCCAGAGGCCAACCACACCGGATCGGTGGCTCACCGACGACACCTAGCCATCTAGGAGTCTCCAACCTCCAAGAGTAACAAATCCGCCGAGAAATCACACAAATGGAGGTGGCCAAGGTGCTCACGAGATGGCCCAAGCTCAGATCTAGTATCAATCGTCCTTCCCAACCCTTTAGATGCTCACAATCAATGCCCAAGGAGGGGGAAGCAATTAGGGTTGTTGGAGGAGTGAATGAGAGTGAATAGGAGTGAATGCTCTGCTTGGCGTATAGTGTAAAGGGTAGGTGGAGGGGTATTTATAACACCCCCAGATTCTAGCCGTTTAGAGACATTTCGATAATTCCGGACTGTCCGGGATTTCATCCGGACAGTCCGGGTTGGAGTGAAGATTTGAGTGGAAAGGGACACGTGTCAATGATCTATAGCATGTTAGGAGAACATGTGTGAAATTTCAGCTATGGGTGTGTGGAGGTCATCCCGGACTGTCCGGGATAATTCCGGACAGCCCGGAAATAAATATTAATTCCAAACCCTAGACAGAAAGTAAAAGGATTTGGGGTACCGGATAGTCCGGGATGGCCGGACTGTCCGAGAATATTTCCGGACAGTCCAGGATAATTAATATTTACGGACTATGGAACAAAAAGCATTTTCAATCGACTATGCGAATACTTCGGGATGGCCGGACTGTCCGGAAATATTTCGGACAGTCCGGAATTAATTTTAATTCCAACAGAGATCAATCTGAAACTGACTACCGGAAGGTCCGAGATGTCCGGACTGTCCGGACTAAATCCTAGACAATTCGGGATTTCCTGAGAACAAGTGTATTTGAGATTTTTGTGGGGCTTTGATGGGTGACTAAATTTGATCTTAGGCTATCTAATGAGCACCAAAGTCACTTCCAAATATGATTTCTCGTAGAACCCCTCTTTATAGTACGGCAATCCTTAGACTCAACTAATTTAGAGAAACTATAGAACAATTCTAACTACCCGGCTACCTTTATCAATGATGCTCCTTCAAAGCTTTGCTCTTGACATTCAACAAAAACGATTTTCTCTGTTCACCACTTAGCAAACTTGTTAGTTCTCGCTTTTAGCTAGTTGGCATCAATCACCAAAATATAAATAGGTCCTAGATGGTCCTTCAGAGGTTGGCAACCACTAACCGGATCTTTTCCACCTCAGCAGAATCCTCAAATGCATGCGCCATCTCATAGCTTTCCTTGTCACACATATATTATTGTTTGACGTCTCCAGGGAGGGTGATTACACCTTTAGGCCTGGGCATATTCATAACTAGATAAGTGTAATTTGGAAAAACCATAAATTTGGCAAGCCCCGGACTTCCCAAGATAGCGTGATACGCCGTCTCGAAATCGGCCACTTCGAAACTCAGGTACTCTGTGCGATAGTTCTCCTTAATCCCAAACATAACAGGCAGAGAAATCTGACCGAGTGGTATTGCACTAGTCCCGGGGATTACCCCCATGGAATGATGATGATCCTTGCCTTAGTTCAGAACACAGGATCTTCATGTCGTCTAGAGTCTTGACGAAAAGAACATTCAAACCGCTGCCTCCATCGACAAGCACCCTCTTGAGTCTGACGTCGCGGACGACTGGATAAAGAATGAGTGGATACCTTCCTGGAAAGAGCACGCGACCCAGATGGTCCGATCGATTAAATGTGATAGGAACTTCCAACCAACATAAGTACTGGGGGTCACCGGCATGATGGCATTGATCTTCCGAGTGGTAAGCTTCTGCTTCCGCTTGGACTCATATGCTTTCGATCCCCCGAATATGTAACTGATCTCTCGGTCAACATTTTGAAAATCACTCAGCTTGTCATCTGGATCCTTCTTGTCCTTGTCCTTCGCCTGGGTGGAGCGCTTCATCTTGGCATACATCTCTAGGCGTGTGCATTCTTTAGCCGAGTGTTTCGCATTAGGGTGGAAAGGACATGGCCCATCCATCAACTTCTTGAAGTCTTCAGGAGTCGGGCGGTTTTGGGCGGTTGCGCTGCATGAACGCAACCGTATTGTCCACCCTTCCGCTTCTTTTCCTTTGACTTGTCCGCCTCACTTTCTGCTTTCTTGGCTTCGGAACGCTTCCTGTCTCAATGTCGTTGATCGATGAGGGCTTCTTCAGCTTTTGCATGCCTATTGGCTAAGGCGAACATGTCTCAGATATTTGTCGGCATGTTTGTAGCCATCTCAGCGACCAGATTAGCATATTTGCACTGTTTGTAGAACGCGTCGATCACTTCATACTCCATCAAATTCAGAATATGATTCTTCTTTTGGGGTGAACCTCCTGATGTAATCACGGAGTGTCTCGCCCTTCTTCTGGCCAATCTAATTAATCTTTCACTTGCTCCCAGGTCTCTCGTAAGTTCCCTGGAAGTTGGCTATGAACTGATCCCGAAGTTCACGGATGGAATTACCCGGGAGTCCAGTGAGCCATGTTTGAGTGCTTGGAGTGAGACAAATCGGGAGGTAGTTTGCCATTTTTTTAGGCTTTGAAAATAAGGATGTTACACTCGCTCGCTCCCAACACAAATTGCCGCCACCCTCGCCTTCCCCGAGCTCCCCCACAGCTTCCCTGTACTTTAATTGAACCGTGCCACCATCCACCGCCTTCCCCGTACGTACGTACTACAATTACTAGTGTATGATAAAAATCCTAGCTTTATGGATGGTCTATTCCCCAATTTCATGGTAGCATGGAATGATGGAATGCAAATGTGAAATTTCTCGTTTTATGAATGGATTCCCTAACCCTAACCCTAAGCTTGTTGCATATTACTACCTCCGGTCATAAAAAGAAGTCGCCGTTGACTTTTAGACACAACTTTGATCTTTTGTCTTATTCAAAAATTTAGTGCAAAAATGTATAAATATAATTCATGCTCAAAGTACCATCAATGATAAAACATATAACAGTAAAATAAATAAAAAATTACATAATTTTTTGAATAAGATGAATGGTCAAAGTTGTATCCAAAAATCAACGGCGACTTTTTTTTATGACCGGAGGTAGTACATTATTAGTACTATACTTATATGACTGTGTACTGCATAGTTACATAGTAGTATTGTGGAGTACATCTGAATTGAATTGCCATGGTGCCAATTATGAATACTTGAATTGAATTGCCATGGTGCCTTCCGCTCAAATTGTTATGGAGTACTTGCTCTATGGTTCTGATAAAAATAGGCCTATTTGATGGCATACTGTCTTCAGCACCTGCTCTTTGGTTCCCTCCGGACTATCAATAAGAATATGGAGCACTTGCTCTATGGTTATAATAGAAAAATAGAGCTATTGGAAAGCACTTGTTGTCTGAAATTTACGAAGAGCTATTGACTAACATTTACAAAGAGCCGACAACTGATGCCATGTATTCTAAAGGGACTTGCTAGCTAGCAGGCGCCTGCGCTGGCATGTTACGCGTAGGCCCCGTGTAGCCACGCGCAGCACCCCATGCAAGCGGATCAGATTCTCTACTGTTGTGCCACTTACGGCTCCCTGCCGTTGTGCCACTGAGGATGCGCGTCCCATACAAGCATATGTCAGCGGCTACTCAGCGCATGCACAGCACATAAACGCACAGCACTGCTCCTATTTCTTACTCGTAGCTGTTGCTGCTGTTACAACATACAAATGCATGCACTCAAAGCACGCAGCACTACACGAAGCACATACGTGTGTACGCCGGCCGCGCGTACGCCGTACGTATATATCTCGCTCGCTCAGCTTCGTATACATATCTTGAAAAT
>SPJY01001376.1:1492853-1615960 GCA_005191435.1 Raddia distichophylla
AATAAACAAAAATAAAATAAATCTATAATTAACAAAAAATAAAATAAATCTATAATAAATAATACACAACAAATTACCTAAAAAACAGAAACAAATTATTTATCTATAACATACAAAGAACAAAATATTTATTTTGCCGACAGCGTGTACGCTGTACGTACGTATATCTCGCTCGCTCAGCTTCGTATACGTATCTAGAAAAATAAAAACAAAATAAATAAATCTATAAAAATAGAAATGTAAATCTATAAAAACAAACAAATAAATCTATAAGAAACAAAAAACAAATTGAATTTATAATAAACAATACACAACAAATTACCTACAAAAAACAGAAACAAATTATTTATTTTGCCGGCCGCGCGTACACCGTACGTACGTATATCTCGCTCACTCAACTTCGTATACGTATATAGAAAAATAAAAATAAAAACAAAATAAATCTATAATAAACAGAAAAATAAATCTATAATAGAAAACAAAATTAATCTTAATAAACAAAATAATCTATAATAAACAATACACAACAAATTACCTAAAAAAACACGACCAAATGAGATAGCAGCAGTAATCCCAATTCCCAAGGGATTGCAGTGATGAGCGCTGAGAGAGGAGGCGGCGGACGCGCGTACCTGGAGCACCCCCTTGCCGGTGGCCAGCTCGACGGAGATGGCGCCGACGAAGCCGAGCATCGCGCCGCGGCTGAGCCACACGTCCAGCCCGCCGCCGCCGCTGCCGCCGCCCTTGGCCCCCTGCTCGCACCTGACGCTCCAGGATTTCGCGCGGCGCCTCGTGCTCCTCCCGCTGCTCGCTGGATCGAACGCAGAGGGGGTTCAAATCAGGATGCAAGATGCAACCATGCACACTGATTCGCGCGCTTGGAAGAGAAGGGGTTAGCTAGCTAGATTCGGCAAGAAAAGGAGGAGCTTTGCTCACCACGAGCAACACAGCCGCGTGCCGGCGTCACGGTCAAGCGGGAAGCTCCATCGCCATTGCCGCCTGGTACAGAGGAAGCAAAAGGGACTCTCTTATCAGAAATTCAGAATCAAGCACGAACAGCAGAACCAAAAGAACAAGGAAAAGGGAAATAAGAGGAATACAAAGCAGGAGCTATCCCAACTTCTTCCTCCCCTGAAAACCACTCGATCGAACAGCTGGCGCAGCCAAGAACAGCAGCGCAGCACAGGAGGAGAGAGAGGGGGGAGTGGAGGATTTAGCGAGTTGATAGTACCTGGCGTGGCGGAGACATGGAAGCGAGGAGGAGCGGAGAGGAGGAGGAGGAGGTGCTGAGCCATGGATGGGTGGCTGGGGCTTGGAGGGGAGAAGAGCAGCTTCGTGCTGCTTCTTGTCGTCTAGATTCTTATCCGCGATGGCCCGGTGGGTACTCCGTGACGAGCCTCCTCACTGCTGACTGTTGCCAAAGCTGTTTCATTTTTCCTCATGTGGAACATCATGGTACAAAAAAACATCGGGTACGAGGTATTTTTGTTATCCACGGTACGGTCGTACGGATACGAGGGATTTGATACCCGTGGGAGTTTTTTCATAGGTATGGCTGTGAGTTCTAGGTACACATATCCGTTACCCATTACACACAGACGTGTAGCGGCTTACTATGTATAGTATTCTATACATTGTATAACCCTAATCGGAAACCCTTTGATGTTCAAGTGCTTTAAAAATTCATGTCGTGTTTGATGAAATTTATATCAAAAACAAAATAAATGTAAAACAAAAAATAAGCAGCGATCAGCAGCGCTTAGCAATCAGCAGCCATTAGGGCTCCGCGCCTGCAATTAGCAGCGGCTAGCTTAGGAGAGGCAGGCGCATGCGCAAATCGGCCGCGCGCAGGCGCATCCGCGCATGCCAAATAGCGTTCGCGTATTCTAAAAGAGTAATTTGCAGCACGGGGACATGAGTTCTTGGTTAGATACATAATCTTTAAAACTAGATATTTCTGTACACAAAGTTGTTTTACCATTTGCTTACATGGGCTACCAACTCACCTGAGCGACCCACGTGTTAATTATCTATTCCCTCTCTCTCCCCTTTCTCCCTCTTCCGAGTTCCACCCTTTCTAGAGAACTCCGGCAGTCCGGCGGCCTCCCAAATCGCTGCACCTCCCGCCGCGTCGGTCCCCGCCCCGCCCCGCCCCGTCACCGTGCGTTGTCCTGCCCACGCGACAAGAAACACAGGCTGATGTCGCTCCTCCTGCCAACATCGGCTACCCCTCATTGCCACCGTCGAGGTCATTCAGACTAACCAGTGCCTTGGTCACCGGTCGTTTGCGCCACCACCCAGATGGGCACCGCCGCTACTACGCTGAACGGCTGAAGCTGAGGCCGAGCGGTCGCGGGAGCACAATGTCGTTGCTCTGCGAAAATTTTTACTGTTTACCCATAAAAAAAAATCCGTAAATGAAAAAATACCCAAGCTTTACGCGCAATTTAAAAAATACCCTTAAAGAGCGGCATAAGAGGTCTAGGCGCTCTGACGGACAGCGTCAAGGAGTAGACCCCCCTGCCCAGGGAGCCAAGGGGCAGGGCGCCCCCGCCAAGGGCAGGGCGCCCACGGCGAGAGTGCCAAGGTGCATGGTCTCGATTAGCACTAATTAGCCCATGTAATTAGCATCTTATCGTGTTTCTTCTATTTTTTGGTGCCCGCCACCGTCCAAAGATAACGGCTTTCTTCTATTTTTTGCCGGCACCGTGAAAAAGGAAAGAAGGTGTCATGTTTTTCTTTTGTCACATTGTCTCTCTCTGCATTCTCTTCTCTACCCATTTTTGTTGTACAGTTATCTTCTTGAATGGAATGACAGAGCAACTGCCATTTGCGTTAAAAAAAATCGCATGCACATTTACATTGCCACTCATTGACCTCGTGGCCCAAGTTGCAGAAACAGGTATTAAAGTTGTCAATCGAGTACCTTAATTTTTCCGTTTATACGATCGAAGTGATCAGGCATTGTAGGTTGCATAATTCACCAAAAAAGATAAAACAGATGCACAAATAAAATGCAGTAATCCAACTGCTGCTAAATGAATAAGAATGCCCGCAGCAAAATTAGCTCGCTTTGAGTTAACTGTGGACAACATTATGGAACACATGTTTCTCGCTGGGTTGGAAAAAAAAAGGGAAAATTGCCCAAATACTATTATATCAGGCAAAAAAAGATCGCTTTGAATTAACTGTGGACAACATTATGGAACACATGTTTCTCGCTGGGTTGGGAAAAAAAAGAGGAAACAAATTAAAGCCTCTTGATCAGGCAGTTCCTGCCATGGGTACCACCTTGTATCAAGCCCGCTAATCACGGCCATGCACCTTGGCGTTCTCGCCCTGGGCGCCCTACCCTTGGCGCCCTAGGCGGGGGCATCGTGCCCCTTGGCGCCTTGGGCAGGGGCGTCTACCCCTTGGCGCTGTCCGCCGGAGCGCCTAGACCTTTTATGCCGCTCTCGCCTGGAGCGCCTAGGGGTATTTTTCAAATTGCTCGTAAAGCTTGGGTATTTTTTTATTTGCGGAATTTTTTATAGGTAAACAGTAAAAATTTTCTTGCTCTGCAGTCTGCTGCGCCGGAGGTGAGGCCGAGCTGACGCGCGCCGTCATATGTCTCGCTGATCGCGCCGTCACCGGAGAGCACCGCTGAATCGCTGATGCTCTGCTATGTCGTTGACGAGCAGAGCCGAACGCGCCGACGGCGCCGTCGCCGTCGCCGGAGTGCTCCGCCGCTGTTCTGCTGCGTCGGAGATGGGGTCGAGCCGACGGCGCCGTCGCCGTCCCAGAGTGCACCGCTGCTGTTCTGCTGCATCGGAGATGAGGTCGAGGCGTCGAGCCGACGGCGCCGCTGTTGCCGTGGCAGGAGCGCACCGCGGTTTCCTTGCCTCGCTCTCAACGCCGACGCCCTTCCTCCCATCTCCGACTCCAGCAACTAATGCCGCCGCCCCTTGCTCTGACTCGTGCGGTCGTGCTCAATGCCCATGGCTTGCAAGCTCATTCCATCGTGCTCACTGGCATCCATTTGTTGATTTGTTCCTTTCTTGCTCGGTGTTTTGTATGTATTTGCATTAACTAGCCGTGTGTATCTTTGATATATCTGCAGGAAGGAGAAGAAAGGTTGAATTTTTTTGTTCCAATTTAATTTGTTTGCATTGGCAGCCTAACTGTGATCGATTTGCAACAGTCGAGGTCTCTTGGGCCAACCAACGTCTTGGCGGCGATTTTGCACCACCACTCAGATGTCGCCATCTCGCCGACTGGCTGTCACCGGAACATGCCATGGCTGCTCTCTTGCGTCGGAACTAATTAAGGTCGAGCCACCACCACCATCTCGACGGAGCGCACCAGAGCACGACGCCGCTGGCGAGCCAGCGGCCACTGCTCTGTTGCGCCGGAGCTAAACTGAGCTGCCGCCGCCACTCGCTGGCGCCAGATCGAACTGCCGCTGCTATTTCTCCCCAGCTCACTTCTTCCCCCTTTCTCCCCCTGTCTTCGATTGGAGCAAAGGAGCCGAGGTCCATTTCTTCAGCTAGCCGAATCAGCTTTTGGGATGCATGCCACGTGGCACGTGCGAATGAGATGTAGAGATAGAGAGAAAAACAGGAAGAGGGTTACATGTGTACAATTTTCGCCACATGTAATGTTGACTAGTACTAGTATGCCACTATGCCTTGTCACTAAACTATTTTGTATAAACCGCTTTGGATCTGACATGAGACAAAAAAAACCCAACTTCAAATATAGTAATGCCTAGTTTTAAAGATCACTAGTAAGTGCGCACGTGCAAAGCACGCCGAATAATATATCATATAGTAGCAAGTGTAAATTATACCTTTTGCATAGAAAAAATAGCTAAACAATCGATGAATAAATTAAGACTATTAAAGAATATCTAAAATGCATTGTGTGAAAAATATTTGATTTGCAACAATTGTTTTAGCGGGATGTGTAAATTTCTCTCGATTCCTCGATACATTAATAATTAATAATTAATTAAGGGAGCAAATAGAAATAAGAGCAAGAAATAACATCCACCACATAGGGAAAGGTTGCATCTACACTTCTAGGAGCATATTAGACATCGATCAAAGGTTAACATGATGGACAAGAAAATCATGTAGCAGACACCCATAATTACAACTTGCAATTTTACCTCAATTATAGCAAACCTTTGTTACGACTTCTTGATAAATGGGAAAAAAAACTGCACAATCACCACGGTATTCGGCTTGATCAATAAACTCTCCGCAATCTCTCGCTAGAAAAATAGAGGAATAAGAACACAGCTCAGAAAAAATGCCAAATTAGTTAGATATATAAGGAAATGTTGAATTAAACAAAATTATAATGAGAATGAAGATACTGCTATTTGGAAGAAAATGGCAAATCCAAATGCACGCCCTAAAATGAATGATCATGCTAGTATGTGCAAAGTTCAAGATGCAGATGACATAAATGGAGATTCATCAAAGTAGCACATATCACTATGTCAAGGAACCATCTAATCAAAGCTCAAACAACAACAATTACAATTAGTTAACTCAATCATCAATAACATAACAAATGTTTTTCAGAAACTCCATATACTATATTGATGAGCTACACAATTACAAATTGTACCCAAGAAATAGAACATAGCTATCGAATTCTATCATCCTTTTTAGCACTTCAATGTTGATATGTCCAGCCTATAGTTATTTTTTGCTAAATCCTCGGCAATCATACTACTATAAATAAGTTTGACCTAGCGATTCATAATGGGCATCCGTCGTTAACCTCTAGGTTCCAGAACAGACCATTCAAGGCCAACGCATCAACAAAAAAAGTCACTATTGTTATTTACAATTTTTTAAGACGATACTTTTTATTTCAGTAAAAAAATTTAAGATACTTTTTTTTTAATAGGTTTTGTGATAGCGTCATTTTACATAGGCTCATATCAGCTAAAAGGAATCATATCCTTAGAGAAATCATTCAGTTCCAATGGCTGAATTTGCCATTTGCATAAAAGTATGGCACTTGATAGAATGTAGGATAATCACAATTAATAGAAAAGTGCACCCTAAGATTTCTCTGACGATATATTTTCCATCTTTTGTAGCCTCGAAGCTGTAAACATCGTCTTCGGTAGATATCTTTCCTCCCATATGCCATACTCTGCAGATCAAATTAACGTTTTGTACTTAATAGTATTTTTTTTTAGAATGTACTTAATAGTACTTGAGGAGGAATTTGCCGCAGGAAGTGTTCAAATGGCATACAGAAGTCTTGGTAGGAGAACAGAAATAGTAAGTGTTTAAAATACCTGGTGCAATCTATCCAATAGATCCTTTTAAGTCTAGCCAAGCAGGCTGAACCATTACTCTCATATGAGAAATTGATGCATAAAAAAATTGCAAGCCCCAAATCACTGACGCAAGCAGTCATGTCATGGTCCAGTAGAACATTTTGTGGACTCAGGAATACATACTTAGTAACGTCACAAAAAAAAAAGATGTACATGTCAAAGCGACCACGACACCAAAAGAATAGTTAGCACACCCGAAGATTAAAATAAAAGTCAAGCACAAGATAACCTTGCTTACAATGATAGCAAAACATACCATTTGGAAAGGATATCTCGGCCTAGACATTCAAGTTTACAGCATTGGAAGCTCGGTGTACATCCAGATCCAGCTTGAACAAATGGGGTGGTGACAAACACTCCTTTAGTCTTCCTTGCGTGGTGGCCTCGTCGACGACTGTTTATGACTTGGACCTTTTCTGTTTTCAAACATCTCTTTCCATTCTCTTCTTTTGCATGAGAGCGTCTTAAATGATTTCCAAAATAGTCATAGAATTATTGTAGCAATACATGTTAAGGTGTTATAAAGACTACAATGTATCGGGAACCTAGACAAAAATTAGGGTGGCGATGAACTCTTCTTGAATCTTTGATTTCCAAAATAGGTCATAGAATTATTGTAGCAATACTGCGTACAAGTTAAGGTGTTGTAAAGACTACAATGTAACGGGAACCTACACAAACATTAGGGTGGCGATGAACTCTTCTTGAATCTTTTTGTGGTGGCATGCAACAAGAGATTGGCCATGTACATGAACAATAAGGCGGTGTTAAGAGTAGGATGCGTCATGAATTTGAGTTGAAGCCGAAGTGGCGGTAAACACTCCTTGAATTTTGTTGCAGCAGCGTCCAATTCGCCTAGACAGGTGGCACGCCGGTCGACTGTGCAACACCGAGAGCATCTCATTTGAAGACTCTTATTACTACTTGCTTGTGGGGTGTGGGATGTAACGATGGTGATTGTCTGGGCAATTGGAAGGAGCGGGATACAATAGGACAATGGTTCTTATCAGAATAAATGTGCTTTGTACATACACCTAACAATAAATTTGTATACAATCTCAAATGCCTACGTATGTAATGGAGTCTAAAAAATCTTTAGTACCATATTACTAACCGGATATGATAAGCATGATTAATAGTGGAGTGTGCTTAACTGCTTATATCCCCTCCACCAGCTCAAATGAGGAGAGAGAGAGCACATGAACTTGCCTAGTCTAACTACACTATAGTGGTGCAAGCACATGGCATTCGTTTGAATGCGTTGAAACATATGTTTGTTTTCTTTTCAAAAAAAAGCCAGCATTTTGCAACCCATACACCTTAATTTTCATTCTTTTTTAGCCGTTAGTTTTTCCTACCATCATACACACAGTCTTTTTTTCGAAAGACCCAGCAAAATACTCGCTTGTATATTAACTATTAAGACAATTACGGCGAGAAAAAACAATGCATGCAAAGCAAAGAAGAAAGCAACGATGATTACACAATTCTTGTGGTGGCAGTAGCCCTATCTAAGAAGAAAAGTTCATCTGTCAAGCACTTCTTCCTAAATAGTAAAAAGTGTTCTCCTTCCTCCACTAGCGGGTTTCCTAAAAAAAATATATCTATTCTGATGTGGAAGCTCCACAAGAAAGCACAGTTTTGTTGGGAAAAGTGCTAAACCAGGAACAACCACTAATTATTAATTTTTTATTCATTTTTTTTACCTTTTGTTCGCTGTAAGATTATTGAAGACAAGGTGGGTCATAAAATTTGGATAATTTTCTTATTTTTGTCAGTACTCCGTCCTCCGTCTTTTGCTTTTTTTTGGAGAATACTGTTGGAATTATTGGGCTGTGGCCCATCTAATATCTAATAATTCCTGAAAAAATCTCAAAAGCCCATGTATGCATGAGGCATGTGAGAACCCTTTAGTCCCACATTGCTAGTTGGGAGAGACATACACTAGTTTATATAGTGGAGTGTGCATCCCATGCTAGCATGTGAGTGAGAGAGAAAGGGAAGTCCACGCGCTCGCTTGCTCGCCTCGGCTGTTCGGGTGCGGGTGCATGGCACCAACGTGAACGGTTTGCCAAAACCGGGCCCTCGTGCTTGCGTAGACGTTGCCTCATTTTGCAGTTATTTCTTTTGCTCTCCGGGTTGTGCAGATCACTTTCTTGGTATGGAAGAAGAAATCGCATTGGACTCAATCGTGGCCCGTTTGGCCTGTTTGCGTCGCGCGTTCTCCTCTATAAATACCTGTCGCCGCCGCCTGGCACAGTAAGAGACGCGACTAGGGTTTTGCCATTTCCCTCTGCTGCGCAGCTCTAGGCTCCTCCATCCCGCGCGCCGGCGTGTCACCGACGTGTGGGAGAGCAGTGTCTCCGGAACTGCGTCCCTGCCGAAGAACCTACATGGGTTGGGGGCGATCAGGTTTTGGGGTAGCGCTCGGCGCGGCTACTCGCTTCCTCCCTATCTGCTAATCCCAGCTCGACATCAACCTTCGCCGGAGCGATCTGCTGTAAGTTCGGGCCTTCCAGGCCTATTTTGCGCATTTGTTAGATAGATAGATCTGAGATGAACCTATGCTGAACTTGTTATGTGGTTCATCTTTTATATGCGCAATTCTGGTTATTATTTAGGAATTAATTTCATCATTAAAGTGCACAATATTCTAACAATCCAAAAACCTGATAGGCACTTTATGATGGGTAATAGCTTTGTTGATGCAATGAATGTGAAATTTGCCGATGCTATGAAACCTGAGAAGTTCGATGGTGCAAACTTCAGGAGATGGTTCACTAAACTTGATCTGTGGCTTACTGCTATGAATGTGAAGTTTGGTGTTCTGCCTGCTCCAGAAAAACCAACTGATGAGCAGAAGAAAGAACGGGAGACAGCAAACACAATAGCAAAGGGCTGCATTTTGAGTGTGCTGTCTGACAAACTCTGTGATGCTTACATGCATATGAAGACTGTGCAAGAGATCTGGAATACACTCGAACACAAGTACGGTGCTTCCGATGCAGGACGTGAGTTGTATGTCGTGGAGCAATACCATGACTACGAGATGGTGAATAACCGTTCCGTAGGCGAGCTGGCTCACGACATACTCCTCATGGTCAATGAGCTCTCGCAGATTGAAGGCTGTAAGTTGCCTGACAAGTTCATGGCTGGGGGCATAATTGCCAAACTTCCTTCGTCATGAACTTTGCCGCATCTCTTAAACACAAGAGGCAGAACTTTTCCTTTGAGGATCTGGTTGCCACTCTTGATGTTGAGGAGAAGGCGCGTGCCAAAGATGGAAGGAAAGATGGAAACAAACATGAAGGGCAATCCAGTGCCAATGTCATGCAGCAAGGCAAAAATAATAAGGGGAAGAACAAGGTCAATCAGACCACCAACTTTAAGAGGAACAACAATGGAAAGAAGAAGATAAACTTGGATGAGATTACTTGCTTTGTCTGTGACAATCCTAGGCATTTTGCCAAGAAATGCCATCAGAGGAAAAGCAAGAAGAATCAGCAAGAGCAGAAGAACTCTGCCAATGTGATCATGCGTGATGATGCTGGAGATGTTGATGGAGCAAAGGGGTATGGTAATTTACCTACTGTTCTTTCATCATGTCAATCTACTTATTGGTGGATTGACACATGAGCTAATATTCATGTTATCATGTCGTTCGGGGTGCCTCCGTGCTGATGGGAAACGGCTCGCATGCTTCTGTTCGTCGTGTTGGCACGGTGGATCTGAGGTTTACTTCGGAAAGATCGTGCGGCTGAAGAACGTGCAGCATGCGCCCGGAATAAATAAGAATCTCGTTAGCAGATCCTTGCTATGTCGAGATGGATTTAAGTTGGTTTTCGAGTCCAATAAAGTAGTCGTGTCTAAGCTTGGACAATTTATTGGTAAAGGTTATGAATGCGGAGGCCTGCTCCGCTTTTCCCTTTCAGATTTGCATAATTTCGTTGTGAACAATGTCATTGTTCGAATGTTGAGAGTGAGGCCGTGTTTGGCACTCACGTTTATGTCATATTAATTTCGGTTGCATCTCGCAGCTATTTACTTTGTGTTTAATTCCTAAATTCTCCATAGTCAAAGGTTCTAAGTGTCAAGGTTGCGTTCAAGCAAAGCAACCGAGAAAACCTCACTTCCCTGTTGAGGAACGGGATTCGGCACTATTAGAACTCATACATTCAGATTTGTGTGAAGTGATTGGTGTGTTGACGAAAGGAGGGAAAAAAAGTACATGATGACTTTTATTGATTATGCTACTAGATTTTGCTATGTGTATTTACTTAAAACAAAAGATGAGGCATTAGACTACCTTAAAATTTCTAAGGTTGAAGCTGAGAACAAATTAGACAAGAAAATTAAAAGGCTCAGATCAGATCGTGGTGGAGAATATTTCTCAAAAGAGTTCGATCAATTTTGTTTTGAGAATGGAGTCATACATGAGAGGACACCTCCCTATTCGCCACAATCTAATGGCATTGCCGAAAGAAAGAACCGCACACTGACTGACTTGGTTAACGCCATGCTGGACACTGCGGGTTTATCTAAGGCATGGTGGGGGAGGGTGTACTTACTGCGTCTTATGTATTGAACAGAGTTCCCACTAAGAAAAGTGAGAAAACTCCATACACTACAGGAATCCGCCTTAATTTCGTCGGTCAAAAACGACGAAAATAAGGGTTAAACCGACAACGAAATTAACCCGACGAAATATGCTAGACGAAAATAAACACCTTTTCATCGGTTGCCGATGAAATTACTTTATTTTCGTTGGTTTCATAGGCCGACAGAATAAATATCCTGATGGCTTGCAAGCCTGTTCAAGGGCTGACGTGGCCATTATTTTTGTCGGCCAAAGCCGACGAAATTAATGGCCACGTCAGCCAAATGAAAACGGTGGTGGTGCGATGAGATGACGTGGCACTTAATTTCGTCGGTCAAAGCCGACGAAATTACATTTTTTGTGAAAAAAACAGATTGCTTTATTATTCATAGAAAATTCATAAAAAAATCACAAAAAATCATAGAAAATTCATAGATATTCAGGTTGAAGTCTGGCATATAAAAGCAGACGGCAAAGTAGAGGATCATAAAACTGACCTAACAATGTGATATGTTCAAAAGTTTTGATGCTTCAGGATTTACAGTTAGTCTTTTAACAAAGTAACTCCATGATAAATAGTGCATACAAGGTGTGGTTATCTTGTTTGAATGTCATATAACTTTGGGAGCGAGACGTGATGTGAACTTATTGGAGCTTATCTGAAAAGGAGTGCAAAACTGTGAATATCTACAGTTTTCTAGAAAACATCAGGGAAATATCCTAATTACTTGTCTAAATTTTGTATAACTTTTACTAGTGGAATATAATGCGTTGTAAACTTGATGGAAGAAATTTTTTTAAAAAAAACATACTCTGTACACGCTAAATAACACATTATTGAATAAAGAAAATACGCAAGGCGATGGAAAAATATAAATCAAATTCTACATGTTATGAATTGATCTTTTTCCCTCAAAAAAATTGATCTTTTGCTGTGGAGGTTTAGGACTGAAGAACTGGGGAACTGGGGACAAAGCTTGAACACTCTCCGTTGAGGAGGTGCCAGGGCCAGGGGAGAGAGGAGTTGGGGAGCACAAGAGAGAACGCCAGCTCCTTGCTGGTGTGGGTTGTCTGTGGCGCAGGGAGGACAGCAAGAAAAAAAAAGAACTTTCTTTATTGCTTGATGTCATCTCCGCCAGCCTTGTCCTCATATATTGGATACTCTAGTTACAAAGATAAATTAATTCAAACAGAATTTGTTATCTAACTCTTAACAAAACTTGGATATGACCCCTTGTAAGCCAACTGAATTTCCTTTTCCGACTCAAATTCAACCAAACTAATTGTCTAGATCAAAACTCTTTTTTTTCCTGTGCCTTGCCAGACTGATCCTGTGTCGAGCCATCTGCTGCCACTGCAAGCTGCATCCTGTGTGGCTCCATCTGCTGCAACCACAGCCAACTCTTTTCTTCTGCGATAATGTATGCACACCATGACAACACAATGACGGTTCACAGATAGCAATTTCCTCTTTTCAACCACTTTGCGCAGTAGTGCAGGTAATATGCCTCAACTGAAAACATGCTTATCTAGTACAATTTGAGAAAATTTCCATATGCTATTTTAATTATAAATAAACGACATGTTATGCCATGAAGTATGAACCAGATATGTTTTATGGAATAACCCTTATTTTCTTCAATCATATATATCCATTACTCTTGAACCACACCTAAGAAATTCTTGCAAATTTGGAACATTTGAAACAACATACGACTATTGCCTGTTGGTATTCACAAATCGAAATGCTAGGCATTGAATGCTTCTGCTTTTTTAGAGTAGTTACAAATCTAACATCGATTGTTCCATCAAACATTCAAATGTAACTCTGTGAAGAACAGATGGCTCCGAATCCTAACAGTTTCTGTGATTTAAAAGTAGCCCATTTTTCAAATGGACAACTGCTTTCATCCCGAGCAAATTAAACGCCCCATGTACTGAATGTCTTAAGATTTTTCTTTGTGTTGGGACTTAAACCATACTTCAGCATGAAAACCATAATTGACACCAAAGTAGCACATAAGAATTTGATATACTCATACACCTTGGCAGGGGAACACAAGGAACAAAAATGCACTGCCACCGGATACATTTATCAAGTGCCCTACAAGCTATGGCATATGAACCTAAGTCTACGGAGAGAGCCAATGCTTCCAATTCCTACTGGTTAAAAGTTGGACCTAACCAAATCAAGTTCATACTGAAAAAAAACCTTAGTAGAGCCCCAAAGGACACTGTTCACACAGCAAACCTTATGGCATTCCGCCAAATTGAACATGGAGCTGACCAAAATACAAGAGCGAGCGGGGAGTGGAGTGGGGAGCGGCGAGGCGGCGGCCGAGCGAGGCGAGGCAGCGACCGAGGCGGTGGCCTGGGCGACGTGAG
This sequence comes from Raddia distichophylla, assembly GCA_005191435.1. Taxonomy (NCBI): domain Eukaryota; kingdom Viridiplantae; phylum Streptophyta; class Magnoliopsida; order Poales; family Poaceae; genus Raddia; species Raddia distichophylla. The sequence goes on from SPJY01001376.1 coordinate 1,506,179, forward strand.
ACGGCGAGGCGAGGCGGCTGCCAGGGCGAGGCCGAGGCGCGGGCGAGGCGGGGGAGCGGCGAGGCGGCGGCGGGCTGGGCGACGGCAAGGGCGCGAGGCCGAGGCGGCAGCCGGCGGACTGGTGGAGTGGCGGACGGAGGCATAGGGACCCTAGCGCCGCCTCTGCCCTCGCTCTCTCGCTGCTGCCTGCTGAGGCGCCGGGCGTGTGGAACTGGAGGCAAAGTGGGCCGGCTCGGCTATGGTTGCAAAGGTCCATATACGAAAATTACTAGGGGGTACTCTGGGCTAGCTGGGCCAAGGTATGGCGCGGGCCATACCTTGCCATAACGGGCCCTCCGACCCTGCCTGGGCGGGAATTATTCTCCTAGATTCAGCGCAATTATTTGCAGTCATTTGCCACTGGGAGTCAAAAGGGGGCAAGCCAAAGTCAAGACGAAAGAGCCATATTAAGAGAGCAAAGAGGAAGAGAAGCCAAGAAGCCGAAAGCCAAAATGGAGGAGGGAGACATATTCAGCCAAAATGGAGGAGGGAGACATATTCAGCCAAAATGGAGGAGGGAGACATATTCAGCCAAAATGGAGGAGGGAGACATATTCAGCCAAAATGGAGGAGGGAGACATATTCAGCCAAAATGGAGGAGGGAGACATATTCAGCCAAAATGGAGGAGGGAGACATATTCAGCCAAAATGGAGGAGGGAGACATATTCAGCCAAAATGGAGGAGGGAGACATATTCAGCCAAAGTCAAGACGGAGGAGCTATATTAAGAGAGCAAGAGGAAGAGAACCCAAAGCCAAGACGGAGGAGGAGAGAAGCCATATTAAGAGAGTAGATAAAACACGGGAGTATTGTAAAGTTGTAAGGATGATCACATGTAAAACAAAAGGAACTTGTAAAGTTGCGAGGAGCGAGAGCAAGAGTGATCAAATGTTAAAAAAAAAAGAACTTGTAATTCCGTTCCTTGAGTAATGGAATTGGGGATACTCCTCTTGTGCCAAAAAAAAAACACTAAATTGATCCTTGTGGTGAAAACCGGGTTGAAACAGTTCTCGTGGTTTTGTAAAATTTCTTAACTGGTTTTGAGGATGGTTTTGTTGACGTGATAGTTTTACTAGAACTTGTATGGTTGTACCGGTTACGTAAGTAATTCATTATGGTTTTTTCGGCACAAAATTGTTGCGCGAAGCACATTGTTCTTTCAAGAGAAAATCACATAGATGTCATTACAAAGTAACACAGCTTTATTTATAACTTTATATATAACGGCCCATACGACATCAGACATTTTGTTGTGACAGTTCTGTCGAAAGATAATTTTATAATAACATATATACAACATTTTGTAATATAGCTTATATGCTTCGATCCCATCTTTCAATCGTTAGGGCGTTAATGGAAGGTTGCACAATTTTTATGTGCAAAAAACTAGTTACGTGGACAAGTCATTCCCCCAATCCCTAACATTTTTTCTTGTCGTATATGCTCTCTGTACTTGCTCTTTCTCATTTACATCATGACATGTTCTACCCAACAAAGTTTATAAAGAGTTAGCATCACTCTGCTGTACATGCTCTTAAATCATTTCCATGTGAAATTGCTTTTATTTGCCAAATAAGTTTAACCAAAAGTTCAAACCAACCAGTTAAGGACCAGAGTCCAGAACTACATCCAAGAACCTGGATATGTCGTTTTTCATCAGTTACTACATGATTTTAACAGAAGCTTGATTCCAACTAAATCTCTCATTGTTGTTTGGCTAACAATTAATAACATCCACCCTTCCATTCTTGTGGTAGATGTCCAAGTAGAATAGTCATAATACAACAAATTCTCAAAATCAAGACTCAGTTTGTCACATCAGGACTGTTCAATTGACCATTCCTATGTCAGAACATGCCATGTCAAGTGTTGATGCAAATATGCAATATAGATTCAAAATACCTTCTACTTCTAATGGATTCCTACCGTTACATGACAGTTGGCATCAAGTTCTGAGAACTGTGTCACATAGCTGAATCTACATGACTCACTTTCAGATATGTGCCATGTGCCAATGGAGCATCACTGCCACTCATTTCAATGACACCTGATTCGCCCCGACATAACATTATAGCATACAACACAAAATAGTTCAATGTAATAAAAGGCACCTTTACACTCCTGCAATTATTAGAGCATACTTAATCAGTGAACATTCAAACATAATGGTTACTGAAATAAAATGACATAATCAAGTGCAAACCTTGCTTTCACTGGTTCGCTACCATTGATGCTCTCTTGTGGTTAAAATTTGTTCAGAATTATTTTCCCCCGCGCTTCTTTTTAGTAGGTTTTGTGGCATCACTAGTAACTTCAGCCACCATTAGTTTCTGAGTAGACAGCTGACCAATGAAAAGAACATTTTGTGCCCAACCAGCGTAGCTTCCAAATTTAGCTACAAATGCATCGGCGACAACAACACTCAGTTTTGGTGTCAGACTCTTGCCAGCTAGCTCTGGCAATAGATATTGTGTAGCAACCTGCACATAATCCATATAGCTAGGGTTGAGAATCTCGTAGAATATATTTTTTTTGGTCATATAAACATGTGCACCAATTTCAATTGTAAAATACAGAATATTATTTACAATATCGATTGCTCTATTTGACATTTCAAAGGATGAAAGGTATCTCCCCAAAAATATTAAAAAGAACAAATCTTGTTGTGAAGAGTTATGTTTTAAATATTATCAGCAAAAGAAGTGGCGAAGTGCGAGACAGGTTATCATGGTCAAATGATCAAAATTCATCATTGCAGCCTTAAAACTGTGGTCTAATAAAACAGGGGAAAAACCTAATAATATATCAATCCAGCTCTGCTTGTCAGGCCATGAATTATATCTTACAGTGAACCAACAGTAGAACGGTGGAATGGAAAAACAGATGTAGCTGGTTTTATGGCACCGAAACGACGTTTAATCAGATATAACATACCTTCCAGACATGTGTATCAACAGGAATTGCATGATTCTGATCAAGGGAGAAGAGAGCGATACAGGCCGCAACTTTTGGACCAACACCTGGCAGAGTGCAAAGGGCTTCAATCACCTCCGGAAGTTTCCTCTCACGCAATGAGGCAAGCCATTTCTCTCCCCCACCAGGCTTAGCATTCAATTCTTTAGCAGTACCAACGATGTACTTCGCCCTGCCATTTATAAAAGAAGGTAGCATGCGGCATTTACAGAAATCAGTGTATCATAAATCATGAAACAAAGATATGCTTGTCGCAATAACCAGCCATCAAACAGTATTTCAATTGTTAACCAACATTCAAGCTTCTCAAGGCAGATCATAATTAACTAATCATATCAAGAACGTCCTATGGATTGCACAATGCAAATGTATTAACATTTAACAGCATCTAGAGGAAAATCTTTCTTGTGACCAAACTCATAAATGGCAAGCTAGGAGTTTGATCATCTCAGTCCAATGAAGCTATAAATGATCGACAGTCTAGCTGTACTGAGTTCAACACAAAGAACTAACGATCTTAATAAGCTAATAGCATAGCATGCATACCAACAAGAAGTGGAAGGAGATAGACACCATGAACTGACCTGTACCCAAACCCAGCCTCCCGAAGCTCCTGCTCCGACACACGCGCGAGCCGATCGATGGTAGGGAACTGGTGGAACACGAATTCGCCGACCTCACCGAGCCGCTCGCCGTGGCCAGCTAGCATCCACACCATCTTCTCGATCCGCGCGATGTTGTTATTGGAGGAGCAGAGGAACTGGAACACGCACTCGACGGGATCCTGCCTGAGCACCCTGGCGCCGCCGCCGCCGAGCCGCGCAGCGACCTCGGCGAAGCGCGCGTCGGCGGCGGCGAACTGGCTCCAGAGGTCCGCGAGCGGGACGGCGGCGTTGAGGTAGTCGGAGAGCGCGGCGCGGGCGGCTGTCACGGAGGAGGTAGGGGCGGCGGGGTCGTCGTTGTGGAGGAGGAAAGCGAGGCGGCCGTCGGGGAGGTGGGAGAGGGACAGGAGGTGGGGCCCCACGGCGCCGGTGAAGCGGAGCGGGGAGACGGCCGTCCGGCGCCAGAGGAAGGTCTGGCCGGTGGGGAGGGTGAGAGGGAGGGAGAGGTCGGCGGAGGAGAGCGGGAGAGGATGCCACTCTTCTTGCGCGTCGGCAGCGAGGGGGAGGCGGCGGCGGGCGGGAGCAGGGCGCTGCTCGGGGGCTTTGGGTTTGGGGGTTTCCACGGGCGGTGTCGGCGGTGGGGTGGAGGAGAGGAAGGAAGGGGAGGGTGCCGGTGGCGGTTCGACGCGGCCGCGTTGGCGAGGAGGCATCGCGGCGGAGACGGCGGCGGCGGCGGCGAGCGGAGGGGAGCGTGAGAGAAGCGGGAAACTCATGGTCGTAAACTCAACGGGAAGGCGGAAAAGCATGGCCTTCCGCATGTTATTTCCATATGAAAATAGAAATTCGTCATGTTTGCATAATTTGTCATGTTTGCGTAAGTGGTATGGTTTTTAACGCTTATTAGTTCTTTCTATAGAGATTTGTAAGAAATTATTCACCATTTTTAAGCCTCTTTTTAATTATCCTGAACTATATTGAGCCCCACAATGTTGCGCAACTCTAATGAAGGCCTAACTTAGGTCGTCCTAATATTGTAGTCCCTCTATATCTTTTTTGACGCTTTCGACTTTTGAACACATCTTTAACCATTCATCTTATTCAAAAAAACTATATAAATATCATTTATTTTGTTATGATTTGTTTTATCATTAAAGGTACTTTAAACATGACTTATGTTTTTTCATGTTTGCACTTAATTTTTGAATAGGACGAATGGTCAAAGACGTGTTCAAAAGTCAAAGACGTCAAATAAAAAAAATAGAGGAAGAAACAAATAAAAAAGAAGAGATAAAAATATAGACGAATAGTATTTGAATAGTGTAGAGCTGATCTAAGTTTAATCTAGATTGATGATGCCCTTTCCAAAAGTCCTCTCATCTTCGTTTCTATTCATACAAAGAACCTCATTTCAATGTTGCAGTGTACGGGCATGCCCATTTTGGGCAATTGCTGCAGATGCCCTCAATGCATTCCACGAATAAAAAAAAAATCAAATTGTTGGAATCTGAGTATCGCGATTGCTAAAACATGTTTATTCAATCACTTTCTTTTTTGAACAAAGGGCAAGAGAACTGCCATGTATTGATCAAAAGGAGGGAAAGTTACAGGATGGGGGGATTGCCCCTCCCCTCAGGGGGAATCAAGGTTAAAAACTACGCTTAATTACATGGAAACTAAGTTGGCACCGGCTGCCTCCCAGAGATGCAGCTCGTCGATCAGATGCTGTAGGGACAGAAGGCGGGGTTTCTCTTCCGAACGAAAAATGCGGTTGTTACGCTCGATCCAGAGGTGCCAAATGGTGGCATAGATGATTGAGAGGACTCCCTTATGGGTCCCGGATCGCAGGGTAATGCGTTCCCACCAAACGCTGATGCAAACCTTCCCCCACGTGGCTGGATTGAGTGCGGGGTTGTTGAAAATCTCAGCGAGCCTGCTCTAGATAAAGGAGCTGAAGTTGCAATGTAGGAATAGGTGATCCGGAGTCTCCAAGTTCCTTTGGCAAAGGGTGCAGAAATAAGAGTTGGGGAGCTGCCGTCGTTGTAGAGCATCCGTGGTCAGTATACTATTCTGCGAGAGAAGCCAGAGGAAAAACTTGCATTTTGACGGCGCCCAGATCTTCCAGACTGTAAGCAGTGGTGGGGCGGGGCAACGACCAGCGAACTGCAGCCGGTATGCCGAGCGCACGGAAAAAGATCCGTCTTGTGAGAAACGCCAGGTGCGCTAGTCCGGCTCGCCGTCGGAAAGGGTGACGCGGGATAATCTGTCGAGAAGCAGGAAGAGCTTGGGGGCCATCTGTGGCAGCCTCTGTGGCAGCAGGTTTCTTCTCAGGTCGCGTAGCCAGTTGTTGTTGGAGAGAGCGTCTCGGACTAATCTTGTCTTATTGGTCGTGGTTGCGTATAGTTGTGGAGCCAAATCCTTGGGGGCGCAACCGGAGAGCCAGCGATCCTCCCAAAATGACAGAGATGAGCCACTATGCAGGGTTATAGAGGAGCCCAAACGTAGTAGGTCCGAGTCCGATTGGGGTGGAGGGGCTAGAAAGTCAACCCAGGGGCGGGGGCGGGAGACTTGCTCAACCATAGCCAGCGAGTACGGAGCGCTCTGGCGAAAAGGCTAAGGTTGAGGACCCCGAGGCCCCCGAGGACGGTGGGGGAGCAGACGATGTTTCAATTAACTTGACAGTGACCACCGGTCGCGGAGTTGGAGCCTCGCCAGAGCCAAGCTCTCCTGATTTGATCAATCTTCTGGAAGACGGACTTTGGAGGACGGAGGACGGAGAGAATGTAGGACGGCATGGCCGAGAGAACTGCCTTGAGCAAAGTTAGTCTACCACCCTTGGACATGAGAGGACCCCGCCAACCGGCCAGCCGATTATGGATTTTGTCCAGGAGCGGTTGGAAGTGCACGACGCGAAGAGGTTTGACGGATAGGGGGAAACCGAGGTACTTGATTGGGAAGGAGGCCCTTTCTGCCGGGAAATCTTGGAGGATGAAATCAAGGTCGATGTTCTCGCAGCGAATTGGGACAACCTGACTTTTGAAGAAGTTAGCATTTAGCCCAGTGATCTTGCCGAATTCTTTCAGTATGATGGATAGGCTGGACACGTCCTCTTTTGTGGGGTTGAGGAAGATGGCCGCGTCATCCGCAAACAAGGATGTGGAGGTAGGGAGCCGAACCACGAACCGGTGAAAGCGCATCAAACTCCGTGGCTCACTGAAGGAGGATGCAGAGGGGTTCAATGGCTAGGTTGAACAGCAGGAGCGAGAGAGAGAGAGAGTCCCCTTGACGAAGGCCCCTGGAATGGAAGATGATCTCCGAGGGATGGCCATTTAAAAGCACACAGGATGAGGAGGAGGCGAGTGACAAGGAGATCCAGTTACGCCAGCGGGAACCAAAACCATGTTTGGTCTCTAAATCGACCCACGAGTAGAATGGCTATTCTACACCTTGGTGTAGAATAATGCACGCTTGAAGTTTTGCAGATCATGATAAGTCAAACCATAATTTTGAAACGGTGGGAGTACTCTGTTTAAATAACAATTAACATCATGGACACAACCTACGGTACAATGATTTTTTACACAAGAAAACGGGCAAAACATCTGATAAGATTATATATAAGCTAGCCCCAGCGTATTAATCCCAGGACAGAAGGGTAAATGACGTAATCATTTATTATATTGAATCATGGCTTCTCTTTCGACCTTACAAAAAGAACAGATTTGGTCAAGACGCTCAGAACGTACTGGAAATGGTTCACATGCTCATCCTGTATCTCAATCAACGCTGATCAATGTTGTTGTCAGCTCATGAACAGCGACGTCAAGAATGCCAACCCTGCGACCAAGATCATAATGTTCAGGAAGTAGTTCGACTGCAGAGGCGTGTCCGGGCTGCCTCCGAAGGCTTCGTACTCCGCCCTGATCTTCTGCTTCATTGTGTCCGACAGCTCTCTCTGCAAGTTCAACCACCGCCATGCTCATCAAGTTCTTAGCAAGCTCCGTTCAAAGAATTTTAAAGCAAAATGTGGACTGTACAAATTTAAACGAAGGAACAAGTGCCAACCTTATTATAGGAGTAGTTAGCAGCAACGAAGGACTCTGGCTGTGGTGCTGCGCCGTTTTTATCATCCACAGGTGCTGATCCTGATAAGTCCTCTCATCTTCGTTTCTATTCATACAGAGAGCCTCATTTCATCCTTCAATCCTTCAAAAGGATCGTCTTTCTTTCTTTTCCCTGTATCATTCTCTTAGTAGAGATTTCTTTTCCTATATCATTCTCTTGGCAAAGATGTTGAAAATAGGGGGGAAAACATAGGATAAAAATTTGGTAGATAGTCGAAGATGGTGAAAAATGTAGTGTAAGAATTTGATATAGACGATAAAGGAAACCAATTAAATGGGAGGCGGATTTCTCTGTACCATTGCAAAGTCGGATAGACCATGCCATTTCAAAGTTGTTTGCTCCTACCATTGTAATCACTTTTTATTGTCTTATGTCATTGATGGCTAGATTTTGTTAATCAAAGCTTTTTTTCCTACAAAATGACCCTTTTGCCCCTGGTTTTCTAATCCCTAAAATTGAATTAGGTGAAATTTTGAGGTTTAAATTCTTATCAATTTAAAAATTGAAAATTTGATCTAATTCTAAAATTTATCAAATTGGATTATTTTTCAAATCTGGCCTAATTCAAAAATTAAAATATGATCAAATTGGATGATTTTAAATTTGAATGAATTATAAAATTTGAAATCTAACCGAATACGAAAAAAAGAAATCTGGTCGAATTTATTTGAAATATAGCTGAAAAGAAATCTGGTCGAATCTAAACCTGACCTAATTTTAATGTTGCAGTGTTCGGGCATGCCCATTTTGGGCAATTGCTGGAGATGCCCTCAATGCATTCCACGAATTAAAAAAAAATCAAATTGTTGGAATCTGAATATCGTGATTGCTAAAACATGTTTATTCAATCACTTTCGATTGCGGTCAAACTTTAGCAATTTAATCCTAATATGTTTGGTCTCTAAATCGACCCACGAGTAGAATGGCTATTCTACACCTTGGTGTAGAATAATGCACACTTGAAGTTTTGCAGATCATGATAAGTCAAACCATAATTTTGAAACGGTGGGAGTACTCTGTTTAAATAACAATTAACATCATGGACACAACCTACGGTACAATGATTTTTTACACAAGAAAATGGGCAAAACATCTGATAAGATTATATATAAGCTAGCGCCAGCGTATTAATCCCAGGACAGAAGGGTAAATGATTCGACCTTACAAAAAGAACAACAGATTTGGTTAAGACGCTCAGAACGTACTGGAAGTGGTTCACATGCTCATCCTGTATCTCAATCAACGCTGATCAATGTTGTCGTCAGCTCATGAACAGCGACGTCAAGAATGCCAACCCTGCGACCAAGATCATAATGTTCAGGAAGTAGTTCGACTGCAGAGGCGTGTCCGGGCTGCCTCCGAAGGCCTCGTACTCCGCCTTGATCTTCTGCTTCATCGTATCCGACAGCTCTCTCTGCAAGTTCAACCACCGCCATGCTCATCAAGTTCTTAGCAAGCTCCGTTCAAAGAATTTTAAAGCAAAATGTGGACTGTACAAATTTAAACGAAGGAACAAGTGCCAACCTTATTATAGGAGTAGTTAGCAGCAACGAAGGACTCTGGCTGTGGTGCTGCGCCGTTTTTATCATCCACAGGTGCTGATCCTGATGCTGTTACTGGTACTGGTTCTGGCACTGGATCAGCATCCTTCTTCTCATCGGCCGGCACAGCATCCTTGACATCCTCCAATGAGAATCCCTGCAGGATAATTGCATACACTGGTTTCTAACAAGAACTAGACGGCTGGATCAACTAACAGTAGCTCACCAAATTAGCCAAACGAAAAATCTGTTTCAGCTTATTGCCCAAAAAAGGACTGGCGTCATCCATTAGACCTCAAGCACCCAATAGGCCAATATCATACTATAGTGTTATCGTACATTCCATCAATGTTTGTTTACTCGTTTCAAATCCAAAATCAAGCAGTCATGTTTTAAACATGCAGATAAGAGAAGGATATCTGGCATGTCAAATGGAAGAACTAAACAAATTTGCTGTCTCCTACTGCTTTGGCTCGTTTACGCAAAATTGCTTGTTTGCAACTGTTGCCAGGAAGACTAAACTGGAAAGGACGTGGCTCTCACCTCAGGAGGATCAAACTTTGCACCAAGGTTGCTCAATTTAGCATGAGCTTCAGCATAATCTTTAAAGAACGCTTCCTGATCCTCTGCATATTTTTCCGAATATACCTGCATGTATCACAGTTTTGCAGATTATCAAACAATGAATTTAAATATTATTATTTCATAGCATCCTCACAAGCCATAAATTGAGTGCAACCAACTTACCTTGAATGATGGGTCCTCAAATAATGCCGCATCAGTAGGCAATACTAAAAGATCCTGATCCCTTTGCTCTTTTATGTCCTGAAGCATTGTTAACAGCTCAACTCATCAGAGACTCAAATGAATAATTTAATTTGTAAAGCATGAACAAAAGGTACCTTGAAGTAACTGTTATCAAACTTCAACCATTCAACTGTCCATGATTGTCCTCCAGGTTCACCAGGCCCATCCTTCTGTAAAACGCAATAATGTGAACACCTCATGGTTAGTTAGCTGAAATTAATCATATCAATTGTTGTGCAGTAAGATCCAGGTTGCAAACATACTGCAGATAATCTTGATGGGTTAATATTTCGTTGTTTAACAAATAAGTACCAGGGTTAGAGAATACTAAGAATGTTAGATTTCAAGTTTGAGAATTTTCATTATACAAATATAACAGAGACATAAATAATGCATGAGTTGTGAAGTCACACGGAGTTAAAGCGTTATCTATGTACAACATATAAGAAAAAAAGATTTGATGCACATTCTGGTCTTTAAATATTTTTAAAAAAAAAAATGATAGCAATCCGCCTCTATTATAGGATATGCAGATTGTTGATTGTCTGCACTGTACAGCTTATACCCAAAATGAAGAATAATGGACGTTTTGTGAGACTGGCTATGCACAAATCCTGCTACAACAGAAAAAATAACATATTTTGCTACTTTACACAAAGAGACCTAAAAAACATACAGTATATTTTGTTTCTGGCTTTCCCCAGCCACTACGGTCAGGCCGGGATCTTCCAAGTGTATGTGCTCCAGATAATGCAACAATTTCCTGAACAAACACTCCAAAAGATCAACATTGATCAAGAGCACACAAGAAGAGAAGTAATTAAAGTTTTGGGCATCTTCCCGCACCTTGTCATCAAGGCCCATTCTATAGAATACCTCCCTAAGGTGCTCAGATGGTATACGTGGGCCAGCATCTGCAGAACATGCACATTTAACAGCAACCAATTTATAAACCTTGATAAGTACCTCTTGCAAGTAATGACTTCAAACATTGGTCAAAATATAAAAGGAGGAACCGCTATAGAATGAAGAACTTAATGAAACACAAACCAGGAAGCCTCCCCTCAGGCGGACATTGCTCAGGTGCTGTGACATCCACTCGTCCATATTTCATAGGAATTTTTGGGCCACCAGCTTCCTGGAATGAAGATTGACAGAAGATATGAATGCATGCACGGACTATTATTTGTTGTCTATCAAAATGGCCTGGTAAGATACTTGAACAGAGAAAAGGAACTCCGACCTCAATTGCTGTGGCACTCGCCAGCTGGAACAAATCTGCATAAGTGATACCTGGGTATTTGTCCTTGATTGGTTGGATAAGCTTTAAAGCATTAGTCAGACCTGCCAGTGATTCAGTCATATCTGTTATTAACCACTCTACAATTTGAGGAATAAGGATTAAGGAAATTAGACTTTCAAGCGGAAATAAAGTACCAGCATTGGCCCCATGACTCAACTCAGGATCAAATCTTAAACTTCCATCAGCTCCACCTCTCTGTGGCCACTCCTCGATATTCTTGTCGTACGTACCAGAATCATGCCATCCTAGACGGACCTGAACATGGTTGAAAGCATTAGCATCTGGATACAACGACTTTGACAGTTTGACTACAGGGCTACGACGATGAACCCATCTGTGCTATGTACATGGTTGCCCTTGCACAACCAGAACTATATATTGGGATGGATTAATAAACATTACGGCACCTCGCTACAAGAAAGCCTTTCATTATATTTAGTAAAGTGAAAATAAGATAGGTATAATATTGTCGACTAGCACTGATTTTGACGACGTCGGAATAAGCGATGCTATAAATTTTTCTCTTTTACAAGAAACTATGATAGCTAGTCACTAAATAGACCAAAGGCACACAAAATATGATTTCTGAAAATTGAAAAGCTTCTCCAACAATAGATATTTAGCTTGCTTCATATCATCTGACAAAATTGACATGCCCAACTGCTTAGACAATGTCACACTTATGTATGTACAAGACTTCAATCATCCCCATCAATCTATCTATACCAAATCTCACACGACTTGCCCATCCTTCCATGATCAATGTTTTGTTGGGCATCAGTTTTGTTGCAACCTTTGCTCCTGATCACAAAGGCCAGTGAGAAGAATTTCTTTAATTTTCCTTGTGAGGAGCTTAAACTTTTATTTTTTGCTATGATATGATATGCATAGTGCATTAAACCGTTAGCCAGGCATCATCCAAAAGCAGGAAGAATCAATTCAATCCACGAGAACATGGTGGCCATGGCTAATTTGGTACTTAAGCACACCCTAAAATTTAATGAACCGGCCGCTGACATAGGAGAACTAAAGTACACCAAAGTACAAGGCCTACTGTGTTTGAGCATGGGTGTCGTAATTAAATGAAATGTGGCATCATAATCAACGATAGGGATCAATTTTACAACTTAAATAACCTAGCGACCTAGCGTGGCCACGGTAGACACTACACTAGCAAGTGCAAGCGCGGAGCGCCCTGTGGGAGTGTGGGCTGTGTATATACATTGATTCATACCAGGATGGGGTGGCAGTATTTGGCGTTGAGGAGCTCCTTGATGTCCTCCCTGGCGCTCTTGAGCTGCGCGGCGTCCGACGCCGCCATGCACCGGACCACCCGCAGCCCCCTGCCGCCGCCGCCGCCACCTCCCGCCGCCTTCCGCGCCTGCAATCCCACGAGCAGCACGGGCTCAGCCCGACAGCAGCACACAACCCGACGAGGCGAAGGACGAGAGAGAAAGAGAGAAGGAGGAGGGGGAGGGAGAGGGAACCGTACGCACCCGTGAGGAGAGAGGCAGCGGGGGGCGCAGGCGGAGCCCAGCGCGGGCGGTGGAGCACGAGGGGAATGAGGCGGCGGCGGCGGCGCGGCGGGTGGCGGTGGAGGGTGGCGAAGGCGAGGCGGGGGGCAGGAGCGAGGAGGCGGCGAGGCGCTCCGCCATGGCGGCGGCGGGCGTGGTGGAGCTTGGGGATGGCAGTGGCGCGGCCTCGGATTGGTGGAGCGGTTTCTAGTAATCTCCTTCCCCGCCTCGGCCAGCGTCGGCCTCCTCTCCAGACTCCACGGCGCGATTGGGAAGCGGCGAGTGGTGAGGTGGCAGCGAGAGGCGGTGAGCGCCGCGGCGGGAGGGGAGTCTAATCTGGGGCGCCCAATAGAGGCGCGACGCGTGGATGATTGGAATGTTTTTTTCCTTTTCTTTTCTGGTCATACGGATTGTCCCGATGGCACGGTCAAGGTTCGCACAAAAGCCTGTCCTGGGACTTTTGGTATTTTGGTTCGTGTTCTTGTTCGGTTTGATTTAGTTGATTAAATTTGTTTTTATAAACTATTTGGTGTAATATTTTGTAATTATTTCTCATATGTTTGTAAAATTTACTTAAAGATCTCAAAATTATTTTTTACATAATTTTTAATTTTTTCATACTTTTATTTTATGTTTCTCAACTTTTACTCAACTAAAGCAAACCGAACAAAACTGCGAACCAAAAAAAGCCTTTGTCGTGCGTAGTCAATAATTCATTTCTTGTCGGGAATAAAATTACGGCCCATTACCATGGCCCACTCTCTGACGGCCCAGTCGAACAGCCTACCAGGGCCCAGCTCCCTGGAAGGTTCTATCTGGCCCATATGCATCTTGCCGAACAGCTTCCTGGCTGGCATGGTGCATAACGGCCAAGGATTCGTGTTTGAGTCCGACTCGAACAGAGTACTGCACGGCTACGTGAAGACCCGGACGTTGGTTTTCCAGATTGGACTAGGAGCCGTGATCCCCAAGATTAGGAGTATGACTTATCTGCCGTAGGCGTATTTAGCATGATACGAGTTTGTTACAATCTTGTAGTTAGTCCGGCCCGATATTCCTTCGGTAGGTCGGTTTGCTCTGTATTATATAAATAGGACCCCTACGACGTGTAAAGGGGCCGAAGATATCCATAATCGCTTCATCGCATACTACTCGCCGAGACCAACTAATCTCGTCGAGTTCCACCTTGTACTCATATTCGATATATACAGAAAGGCTGGACGTAGGGCTATTATCTCTCCCGAGAGGCCTGAACCAGGATAAAAGCCCATGTCTCCTGTTCGCTGTTGTTCGTGGTTGTTCGGCGTGTCTTCTATCTCCTCTTTGAAGAACCTTGGTTGACTTAGGTCAATATCCCAACCGTCGACAGCTGGCGCCGACCGTGGGGACACGCAGATCGAGCATGTCGAACTCCGTCAGCGATACAGAGATGCTTCTTGAGGGTTATGACTCAGAAGGGCAGGACGTCTCATCCCCTGTCGGATCTGATCGATCTGTTCGATCACGAACACACTCCATATCTGGGACAGATGTCTCTGCCTATATGGCGGAGATAGCCTCAGATCGCACTCCCGTCATTGACGATGACTACGGAACCGATGATCTTTACGACGGTTTAGATCTATCGGATTCCAAGGCTATGTCGATGGATTCTACCTGTGGTGACACAGCGATGACACCGTCTAGCATACCTTCACACGGCCCCCGCAGCATTAACATGGCCGATGCAGGAATCTTCGGAAATCCTGCACGGGATGCGGCGGCTGGCGAGATCGGGCAGATTAACTCTGCTCGGCAGCAAGATGAGACCGCGCTGGCTGCTCGCGAGCAAGATATCATGTGCCGTAGCCTCGACGATTCCATCAACCAGACCGTGGCGCGGTTCCGCGATCGGTGCAAGCGACAGCGTCGCGATCCCCTTCGCGTGCCCACGCCAAGTCTCCCGGCAGAAGTTTTTCCTGTTCGGGTCAACTCCCCGCGTGACCGGACTCCTGTCGGGCAGAACGCAGATGCTTCAGGGATCCCAGAACCATTAGATCAAAGTCGGAAACGGCTCGAAGCTATAGCAACGGTTCTCAGATCCACCAACCAGGTCGATCTCGCCCGTATGGGCGATGCTGTTGCTTCTAACCTAGAGCGACTGGCTGAAGGCCTAAAGTCCCTAGGAGAAGTCAGCAATTCCTCCAGGCAACGCAGTCAACCTGCCCGGAATGATTCGGGCAGCTCCGATCGATCGCGTGACCCTCGTCACCGTCGAAGGATCACTGTCCACGAACAGGCTACCCGTGGTCGCCGTCGCTCGCCAAGTCCTCGTAGTCGTTGCGACCACAGAGGCAAGCGCGCCCGCGATGATCACGGACGATCCCCTCGTGAGGAGCGCGTTGTAGCGACCACGAGGAAGAAGCGTGGTGGATTGTCTCGGAGAGAGTTTCTCTAGGTCGAATCTTCCCGTTCAGAAAGAGTTCATCCGCGCAACAGGACCAACGTCTTCTCGAGATTAGGTTCTGCCGGAGAAGGTGGCCGGTCATATGCTTTGGGCTGCAGGGGTTTCTCTGACGAGCTTCGAGCTGTCCGGTGGCCCTCAAAGTTCAAGCCCGGTCACATGGAGAGGTACAATGGGACTCAAAACCCAGAGGAATTCCTTTCCATCTACGCTACTGCCATCATGGCGGCCGGGGGTGACGAGCTCGTTATGGCTAATTACCTCCCGACTGTCCTTGAGGGTGCTGCTCGGACGTGGCTGTTCAATCAGCAAGAGAGTTCCATCAGCTCATGAAACCAGCTTTGTGACGCTCTGATCGCCAATTTCCAGAGCTGTTACGTGCGTCTGGGCAAGGAGGATGATCTGCACCAGATGATCCAGATGAACGGGGAGACCCTCCGCAACTTCGTGAAGCGTTTCATTAAGATTCGCAACACGATCCCGAACATCTCGGATGAATCTGTTGTCCGCGCCTTCAAAAACGGAGTCCGCGACGAGCGGCTCACCCAGGATCTCGAGATCAATGAGACCTGGACCGCCAACGACTTGTTCAAGGCGGCTGACCGCTACGCCAACGCAGCGGAGCGTGTTCAGTACAAAAAGGCGTTCGACAAGGGCGAGCTGCCCGCCCAGCCTGGTGTAGATGAAAAGAAGAAGAGCAGCAGCAATGTCCCTGGTGACAAGAAGTCCCAGAAGAAGAAGAATAAAGGTGATGCGAAAAATACCGTCGCGGGTATGGATCGCGCACCTCCTCCCAAGGATGGGCAGAAGAAGCCCAACAATAACTACAAGGGCAAAAAGCCTGCTCAGGGAGGCGGACAAGGCAAGAAAGGTCCAAGCGACCGATTTTGCAAGTTCCACCAGCATTACGGGCACGACATACGCCATTGCAGAACTTGGGCTGCAAAGCTCGAAGATTTCTACAACGGCAAGGGCCCAATGCCCACCCTGCCCGAACAAGGTGAAGCCGGAAAGGCCAAGCGCCAAACCGATGCGTAATAACTTCGTATAGCATACATTATACGAAGTTATACGAACGGCCATCATGGCGGCCGGGGGTGACGAGCTAGTTATGGCTAATTACCTCCCGACTGTCCTCGAGGGTGCTGCTCGGACGTGGCTGTTCAATCAGCAAGAGGGTTCCATCAGCTCGTGGGACCAGCTTTGTGACGCACTGATTGCCAATTTCCAGAGCTGTTACGTGCGTCTGGGCAAGGAGGATGATCTGCACCAGATGATCCAGATGAACGGGGAGACCCTCCGCAACTTCGTGAAGCGTTTCATTAAGATTCGCAACACGATCCCGAACATCTCGGATGAATCTGTTGTCCGCGCCTTCAAAAACGGAGTCCGCGACGAGCGGCTCACCCAGGATCTCGAGATTAATGAGACCTGGACCGCCAACGACTTGTTCAAGGCGGCTGACCGCTACGCCAACGCGGCGGAGCGTGTTCAGTATAAAAAGGCCGGCGGCGCGAGCTCGAATGGACGGTGGCGAGCTCCTCCTTCGCGGCGGCGGCGCGAGCTCGACGGCAGCCGCGGCGGGGGAGCTCGAGATGGGCGGCGGCGGCGGCGGAGCGAGCTCGACGGCAGCCGCCGCAGCTTGAAGAGAGAGGGGGAAGAATAGGAGGAGGAAGAAGAAGAAGGGATAGAGGATGACATGTGGGCCCAGGCTGTCAGCGTGTATTTCTTTGTATTTCACATGTATTTCGATTTTGTATACTCCGTAAATCTCTCAAAATGCTCAAGAATGGCAGTGCTGAGGTTTGTTGCAGAGAGAATGGCATCAGTGACAATATACACTTTATAATGGCAGTTCCGAATATATGCAACTTAATAATGGCATGGATGAAAAAAACCCTTTATTTTATGTTTCTCAACTTTTATCCAACTAAACCAAACAGAACAAAACCACAAAACAAAAAAGGCCTTTGTCGTACGTAGTCAATGATTTCTTTCTCTTCTGCAATAGTAGCTTCAATCGAAAATTTGGTATCTTCCGTAAATATTCATGCCTGTTTCCTGGAAAAAAAAAAGAAGCAGCTTATGTATCATAAAAATACTATTAGGTACAGTCCTGATCGCATCAACCAACATGACAGTACAAGTACGATACAAGCAATTCCAACATTATTGTAGGGAGCAATTCCACGCATGTGGAGGGGGGGGAGATTAGAGAGAACAAAAAATGGTTGGGATTGGAGACGACTCTCATGAAGTTGAGATGCAATATTATCTATAAGTTAAGATGCATGTGGAGAGGGGAGGAGAAAGAAAAGATTATAGAGAACAAAAATGGCTAGGATTGGAGACGACTCTCACGAAGTTCAGATGCAATATTATCTATAAGTTAAGATGTATGGATCACATTTAAGACTTAGGCCTTATTTGTTTTATCTTAAATTAAATTAAATAAAAAATTATTATTTTTGTATAAACCAAATGATGTAATACTTTGTAGTCATTTCGTGTGGTATTAAATAATTCTTTTTAGAGTCCGCGAAATAATTTTTTCGTAATTTTTTGAACTCTTTATGATGTCTTTCGAAGGGTTAAAATTTTTCAGATTAAAGTTTCAAAAACTTTCAAGTCAAACAAACAAGACTTTAGAACCACGTAAGATCCACTATTATAATTAAAAGAGAGAATTTATTATCTACCATAAGTCTTTGAAAGAAAGAACATTGTTTCTAAGTTGTCTCAAAGCATAGAGTAAGTGCATAGAGACCAACTTTATAAACTTATCCAACCTATGCTAATAGTAATAGGGAATATGCAAGCAAAAGATCTTCTGGGCCTAAGCATATTTTTCTCAAGAACGTTTTTCCCACATCCGTATTCGATTCCATGCGTGGTTGCAGCGATCCGATCTTACTCCGAGATCCGCGTGCTGACCCACCCACTTTCTCTCACACAATTTAACAAAAAAAACTCTCAAAATTTCAAAATATTGTTAAAGGTCCTCCTTCTGTCTCTTGCGAGCCAGCCTAACCATGGTGGCATGCCCGTCGACGACCATCCGCCACGCTGTCGAAGAAGCCACGGTAGCGATTGCGCGTGCACAATGCGGCGCGGCGGCTTGAGCAGGGCCATCATGGTCGTTAGGAGGGTAGCGTGGTGGTTGCTAACGGTGGATGCCCCTTCTGGCTCAGCTTGGTGCAGAGTGAAAAGATAAGAGAGAGGAAGAAGAATAGGCTTATAGCAAGAATTTGAATTTTTTGGAGGTTTTTTTCAGATTTGAGTGAGAGGGTGGGGGCAGCGCATGGATCTTAGGGCGAGATTCAACGGTTGCAACCACACATGGAGCTGAATGCGGATGTGGACTAGAATTTCCGTATTTTTCTCTCCCCTCCTTCTCTATCTCCATCTGTAAGAGCATTCGTAGCAGGCACTCTAGACACTGTAGCTTTGGACACAATAGCTGATGGAGGGCAGGAATCTTTTGTAATAAAGTGTAAAGTGCGAAGAAAAAAATAGAGGAAAGGATAGAAGGAGTAACTAATAGTGAAATGGAGTTAGGGTAGTGTCAGATGTGGATGCTCTGAGGGCTTATTTGGGAGTCCCAATCCTGACCAACATCCCGCCCTAATCCGAGGGACGAAAATCCACGGGGTAAGTTTCCCTTGGGTAAATACGATGTTGCATTTGGAAACTCACTAGTGTGAGATTTCCCAGCTCCATCCCCGTCCTTTCTTTGGGGAAACCACCCTAGCTCGTGACATTGGGAATTTATTCTCGTGGCAAAGCTCCCCCGATGGGCGGCGGCGGAGTAGCTCCTATGACGGCGCAATTCCCTAACGGTGGCGACAGCTTCGAGGCACAATGGCAGTGCTGCTCTCTCATCGGTGCGTCGACGAGCTTTGGGGCGCGGCGCGGTGCCACCTGTCGACGCATCAGCACAATCGACGCACGACAAGGGAGGAAGATGGTGTTGCATTGTCGGCAAGAGGAGAGTAGCACCGCCTCAATCGTCTGCGTTGCCGACGATAGAAGGATGGACCTCCTCGACCATCTGCAACGTTGGAGAGGGAGGAGGGCAGCACCACCCCGATTGTTCATTTCGTCAGTGAGAGGAGGAGGGTGGTGCCACCTTGGCTGTCCGAATCGCTGGTGCGAGGAAGGACAGAGAACCATAAATAAGATGTCATTGGTGTTCCTGTGGGCGGGAATGGAGGACAGAAAGATGATTTGGGAAAGAAGAAGGGAGCATGGAAACCAACCCAAGGAAATGAATTTTTTTAAAAAAAATTCGTAGGGGATTGCGGATCCATAGAAGATATATGCTATGAATAGACCAAACATAGCAAGGCTTATCGAAGAAATTACATTGATAATAATTTCACATGAATTTAAGAAAGAATTAGAAATTTTCTGAAAAAAGTTTATTGAGAGAGTCAATCACTTCACTAATATGGTTAACTTCGCTATTTCATTGTCCATTACTCCAATATTATTATAAAAATAGATTTCTACGGATTTAATGAACAAAGTAAGGTCCTGTTTGTTTGACCTTCTAGCTAGTGATAAGGACATCACTGACGAGCTTGCTGTCCCTAACGAGCTTGCTGATGGAGTAGAAAAACGACAAGATTTCATGAATCCTCATACCATGCCATTCAAGCCTGCATCAACGAAAGTTCAGCAAGTTAATTCCAAGATTCAAAAAGTCCCCGACCACAGGGCCCAAATCGAGAGGACGTCAAAGTCGCTGCCGAGTCCGGTTCGGCCATCCAGAACCAGTACACCTTCAAACGGACGCCCAGGTTACATACGGCGTCCAAATGAGACAAATAAGGACTCTAGAAAAAGCTTACGAGATAAGATTTCCAACGGATCCGGCCATGCCTCCAAATTACATCCAAGTCAACGGGAATCACGAAAACAAGTTGACGGACATAAACTTTCCGGCGCTGCGTCGCCGTATTTTTTAGCCCAAGACCCATGTACCCCTAGGGTTAGGATTGAGCATGCGTGGGCGCCCTCCTCTGGTTGCCACCCTATATATGTTTTCCGTCGTGCTTCGTTTTAATTGGGTTTTGTTTAGTTAATTTCGTCACGGTTGTGTGATATCGCATTGTTCTTCTTGTGTCGGCCAGACCAACAATACCATGTTTTTGAACCCCTTTTGATCTTAATCTATATTCGCAATTATGATTGCTTATCTTGTGTTCTTGCTTGTTCTTCGGTTGCTTGCAGAAACCGTCCTTCGTGGACACGTCGGTCGCGCCTCTACTTCGGTCGATAACAATTGTCGTGGTGGTTTAGCGATCGCCGGGATTTCCATTTCCTTGTGGTGTTGGAAGCTGGATCGTTTATGTCTCCGTGACACCTACCGGATTATCCTCGTCATCTCTCACCAGAAAATCAGGACCCGCGTCCGCTCCCATCAGCCAGCTTCTAGCCTCAAAAGCAGAAGCTCAAGTAAACAACCAGCTTTTGGAACCCTCCCCCAAGAAGCTAAAAGCCCCCAAAAGCCAATTTGTACTGTGATTTGAAAAGCTGGTTTTCTGTGGCTTTTCCCAAAAACAGCGTCTTGAGTAGCCACAGCTCAAACAAACAGGGCCTAAGAAATATATTCACTGGATCCATGGGAAAAATTGGATTATTTCATACTTGCCATTACAAAGTTCGTTTATTTTGGATATGCCTTCACAAAGTGGATATTATCATATGTGCCACTAATTTTGCAAAAATCTATCAAAGATATGCCATTCTCGGGCCTTTTTGGGGATTTTTGTGCTTTACGCGAGCCGAATACACCAGATACGAAAGAAATACGGTCTCCGACACATGGGGCCCACTTGTCACTCTCTCTCTAACTTCTTCCTCCTCCTTCCTTCCTTCCTCCTCCCATCTCCAACTCCGGCAGCGCGACGGCTTGGCGGCGGCTGGCGGCGGAGTAGCAGTGGAGAGGAGGTGGAAGAATAAAGGGCTAAGTGTATGACGTGCGAGTAGGGGTGGGCATAAAAATCCCGATACCGAATTACCGTACCGTACCGAACCGAAAATACCGAAAATTACGGTATTTTCGGTATTCGGTATTTGTGTCGGTATCTGTTTTTAGAAACTTCGGTATTATGGTATCGGTACGGTATTTGATTTTGGAATACCGAAATACCATTTATATCGTGTGTGACTGCTATGAGGTTGTGAGCACTGAGCAGCAAAGAGGCCGCAGGCGCAACCCAGCCCATGAGCGATGAGTCGGCCCCCGGCCTCCACAGGCTAGCAGCAGCAGGCCAACGCTTCCACGCGACCACGCCCACTCGGCCACTCCACTCCTACGCCCCACGCCCCAGCCGCCACAGCCGGCATAAACCCTAGGCGACTAGGCGAGCGGAGCGAGCACCCAGCCCCCGACGTTCCCCGGCGGCCGGCGCGGGGGTCTCTCGCAGGCACGCCGCCCGACGTTCCCCGCCGATGTTCCCTGTCGTCCCACATTCCCCGCAGCCCAACGTTCCCGACCGGTGAACGCTGGCCGACGGCTGGTGCGTGGCGCCGTGCTCTCCTCCGATCTACAGACTGCAAGGCTGTTTCGCTCTCCTCTCTGTGTGGATCTGCAATGTATGCATTCGCTCTCTCCTTGTTTTCTTTATTTCTTGATTGGTGTGTAACTAATTGGTTGTGTGCATCTTGATTGATCTGCAATGTATGCATCTGGCATGAAATACCAAAAATACCGAAATACCGTACCAAACTAATTCGGTATTTTCGGTATCGGTAGGGATTTTTCCGAGCTTAATTTCGGCCTCCAGTTTCTAAATACCGAACTTTTCAACTACCATAAATACCGAACCGAATAAACCGAATATACCAAACGCTCACCCCTACGTGCGAGTCCCACGTGTCAGGGTGTATTTTTGCCCGTATTTTGATTTGGTATATGTCATAAATGCTAGAAAATCTCCTACGATAATATGTGTGATAGATTTTTTGTAAAACTAGTGATATCTATAATAATATCAACTTTTGATGCCATATTCGATATAAGCGAACTTTGTAACGACATGTATGAAAAAATCTAAAAAGAAAAATTCACTTCTACCCCTGTACCTCCTCTCGAGTCTCCGATGATCCTGTGATCCAGTCCCCTCAGCCCCCGATCTATCGGCCCATCGATTCCCCTCCCGAACGCTTCAAGGGCGAGAGCGACGGCGACTCCAACTCAGCTGCAGCGCCGCTCCGCCGCCGTCCTCGTCCACTCCTCTACGAGCCCGGCGAGGTCACCCGGCGGTCCGGCACCCGCCGACCGCCGACCCGCAGGTCGCTTCGCCACTGGCCGCATTAGCGCAGGATCAAGCCGCTAGCGCCGGCGCGGCGGTACGTCCGGAGTCCCACCCCCACGACGCCCCTCGCGACCTCGCCTCGTCGACGTCCGTTGCCCCTGCCCGCAATCCGCACCCCCAAGTTCTCCAGGTCTGCACATACGATTCTGTTGGCTTTGCTTCTAGCCCCCTCTTATCTGACGTGTTCTACAGTTTTTACTTCTTGTTCCATCCGATCTGATTCGATCCATGATCACTACCATGATCACTAATGAGATTGTTGGGTTTGTTCCAATCATCTTGGTTTCACGGGAAGGCCCTTCAATTTTTTGCCCTAGAAAAAAAAAATCTTGGTCTATCAAATGCGCAGTACGTATTTATACCTGTATTGCTTCACAACTGGATTAAAAAATGGTTTGTAATGGATTTAAGGGAAGGGCTGAACCCACGGCAAAGGAAATGATTTGGTTTGGTTTGGATTCAAATATAAAATGATTCGGTTTGGTTTGGGTTCTAGCAGACGACTAATAGATTGGGCTGGTGTGGTTATGCTAGCGCCTGCCGTGGGTTTGGACTAGTGTGGTTTATGTACATCCATTTTCAAAATCCAACGCCCGCCAAATCACAGCAGTAATCCCTAAAAAAAGGAGATGGAATGTCCCCGTCTCATGGTGATCACGTCTCAGCATCTTGTCGTCTTGGTCTCACATTGATGAAGCAATCGCCGATCAAAATAGCTCAGGGCACTAAACCAGTAACAAGGGCAAAGACACAAAGTCAGCTCAGAAGTTGAGGCGTTGTGGACTTGCAGTGCTGCACTTTCTTAATTGCGTAGCCGTGCCCGCATGGCTTGCCTTAGATTTAGATAGCTTAATGAAGGACCAACAAACCATTTGCCTCAGATTTTGCTGGACTACTACATATAAGTTGCATTACAACTAGCTCCATGCCCTAGGCTTAGGCCCACCCTGCCATGGCCTAATCCGCTTCTATCAACAATGCATCAAACATGTGACGAATGAATGATCCTCTCTGTTTGTTTTCGTTACTCCAATGTTTTATACCAAAACGGATGTTTCATGTGGCTAAGTAAATTGAGAGAGGACCTGCACACTTCTTTATAATTTTGGTAGGAAGTCCTGATGGTGTATCCTGTGATAGAGCTGCATGATGAAGATAGCCTGGAGTAAGAATGTCAAGGCGAAGAGGCGTCCAGCTGGAGGATCAGCTAGGCCAGACCTGCCATTTGGTGTGGAGGGTGAAAATTATGATTCTGGAAAGGAGGAAAGAGCAGAGGCAAACACCAACTGTCCTGGAGCAAGACCACCTGATTCTGCCGAGTCACTCCAGCACCAAGGGAACAAGCTAGCTGAGGTATCTTTATCTCTATGGCATAGAACCCTTTACAATTTTATTTCCATTCCCTTGTTGGTTCACCGAGTGATGTGTACGTGCGGCTATATGCCATGTTCCTAGTTAGAACTCCTCGAGGGAGAGTCAGTGATTCTATGGACAAAAGTAATACAGGTTACCATGTGATAGTTATTTTAAAACTTTTGCCACAAAAAATAGAGTCCTTGATTCTTCTCTTTTTTTAATTCATAAAATAAAAGGGACACAATTTTTCTCTTGATTTTTTTAGATTGACAACATCTCTTGAATACAGTGTCTGCAGCTTGCGATGATAGTTTTTTAGCAAAGCAGTGACAATGTTTTTTTAAGAAGGAACAGTGAAAAAACTTTTGTGCTGGATTTGATTTCATTTATATCTGCAGTGTTATTGCCAATTCAACGTACTAGAAAAGTGTTGTTGCTAATGTAACAAAGGAAAAGTAAATTATTCCATATTTTTGGGCATTGCATAAACTCCCCTTTCTATTATTTTTAGGAAGGGAAGTACCATGAAGCACTCAACAAGTGGGAAGCTGCGCTTAGCTTGATTCCAAATAATGCAATAATTCACGAACAGAAAGCTCAAGTTTTACTTGAATTGGGAGATGCCTGGCGTGCGCTCACAGCGGCAACTAGTATGCTCTAATTTTGCCTCTTTCCATTTTTCTTCGCTGATGAGTGACTGAGTTTTTGTTGCTGGCAAAAAAATATCACGAGCTTAGAATAATGCAAACTTCATTAATCAAATTAGTATTGTAGTTCACTAATATAACGACTAGGATTTGGTCAGACAGATTGCTTTTTATTTGTCAGAAGTGTGAGGATTCATCTTAGTTTGTAGTTTCACTATGATGATGTTGTCTTTATGTGTCATTTCAATTATCCTAGCAGTATATGTGCTGATTTCCCAAGTCTGTTGTTTTCTTCTCGTTTTGCTAGTGTAAACTGATAGGTTACTCTCTGTTGGGTATGCTTGCAGGATCAACAGAACTGGAACCGTCATGGCCTGAGGTCAGTAAGCATTTTATTACAGTTCCATTGTTTGATCCTCGTGGAGACGTTGACCCCTGGCACAAAACTATCATTGCTTACATTTGACCAGCTTCCTCATTGCGGTCAACTAAATGGATGTTGCATTGATTTTGCAGGCTTGGGTTACGCTTGGTAGAGCACAGTTAAATTTTGGAGAACCAGATAAAGCCATCGAATCATTTGACAAGGCATTAACAATCAAGGTACCTCTACTTTTCATTTCACAGTCAAATTCCCCTAGAGTGCCAGCGTATGCATCATAGCTATAGGGCATCTTAGTTTACTCTTCTCTTCTTGTTTTGTTTTCTGAATCGTATGCACAGGCCGACTACGATGAAGCAAAAGCTGACCGTGAAACCGCAGCTCGTCTTGTAAAGAAACGAGGGCAATTACATTCCTCCGGTGGTCTTAGTGCTAATAAGAGACGGTTCACAGTTGGGGAGAACTCGGAACAAAGAGGAGAGTAAAGTCTGGGTGCAAAGTGGATACGGTTAATCCGTATCATCCGACGTCCATATCCAAAAAAAAAAGAAATATTCGTATTCAGATTATCTGTATCTGGATATACAGATATGGATATTATCTGACTTTTTTTGTTGGATACAGATACAAATATGTTTTCAGAATTGGGAGTGGGACTGGATATATGTTTTCAGAATTGGGACCGGATACAAATACGAATATGTATACCTGGTAGTAATATCCGAATCGGACGTGTTGGAGAGTTAGTCACGCTAATGTAAAGTGTTAAAATTAATGTGATAGTGTTGTATGTCTACCTATTCCATATAGTATTTTGAACTAATGTTATCTTTTAATTATGAATGTCAAATGTGGCATGGTTAGTTAGAACATTGTTAAATGATGGTTTCTAAATTTGATGCTGAAGTCGTAGAATATTTTGTATCTAACCGAATTGAGTAGATATCTAATTCATATTCGTTATGCTATCCAATCCGTTTCTGAGAATATTTAAATCTAAATCTGTATGCGTTGAATATGGATACAGATATGGTAAAGATGCTATCCTATCAGCATTCCATATGTTTGCATCCCTACAGTTAAAGAGGAGACAGGACTAGGATAATTACCCTGGTACGCACTTGCTGCCTCGCTGCAACCGTTGTTTTCAGGGAGCTCCGCAGCAGTATAAAACAGCTAGACGTAGGAGTATTGAGTGAAAACAACAGTTTTGGCAGTAAAAATAACCAAAATTTGGCGATTAAAGAATACTAAAAGACGGTATACCGTTTATACCGTTCAAACGGTATAGATGTTTTAGATGGTGTTTCGTGTATTTCATACGATGTTCATAAGCATTTCAGTTGTGTTGTGTTCTATAAATGTTTCACACGATTTTTTACAAGTGTTTTATGTGTTTGATACATCGGACCACGTTTATGTTTATTATAGGTGTCAGGTCAGTTTGTTTGTGGTTTCCTAGTCGTTTATGTTTATTATAGGTGTCAGGTCATTTTGTTTGTGGTTTCCTAGTTTTTGGGTTTTTCCAATAAGTGGTTAGCTGATCATGTGGTTTAGCCACAGAGGTCCTTTTCTTTAGCATTCTGTTGGTTGTTTGGTTGGTTGTATCAGCTCGTGGAGCATAAATGGAGGAATGAAATGGAAAAGGCACATGTTTTGTGTTGCCACCAAATACCAGTCTAGGCATGTCGGCCAATCCGGTCCGTGGCTTCGTTATAGCCAAGTTATCTCCGCCAGCGACCATCTTGGTGACGACTGCGACGGCTTCGCACTCGTCTTCTGGTCGGTGACTAGAGACCCGGGCGTATCTCCAGTCCCTAGCAGAGGGACGTATCAACTTGGTATCAGAGTAGGACACTCCTCAGCCTCGGCGTCTTTCCAACAGCAGCAACGAGAGGAAGGAGATGGCCAGTACTGATGAACGATTGGGCAAGGTGGAGGCTGGGATCTGCGTGCTACTCTGGTTGAGGTTCAAAAGAGTCTCAATGAGCTAGTGCGGTCCTAGGGGAAGAAGGCAATGGAACCAGGAGAAGAAGAGGCTGCGAGTGATTGCCGTGAGGAGGGGTTTCGCGGCGGGCAACCGCGCGGCCCATTCCAAGGAGATCGGGCTAATAGAGAGGGAGAGGAAGGGGCTCGCCGTGGAGACCGGGAGTCGGATCGTTGGGTTCCCAGAACCCCTCAGTACGATCTCGATTTGTACGATGGTGCTGAGGATCCGCTGCTATGGCTTAAGCAATGCGAGCGATATGCTCGTGCCCACGACATCCCAGGCCGTGGGTGGGTCATCATGGCGACTCTCCATCTCCGAGGGGAGGCGCAGGAGGTGATGGATAATTGGGAGTAAGAAGGAGGAGTGATTACCAGGACGGACTTCTATGATACCTTTCTACAGAGGTTCACGCGCCAAGCAACAGTGGGACCCTTAGGAGATTTGGTGAACTTGAAACAAGGGGAGGGAACAGTTGCCGATTACGCCCATGAGTTCCAAAGGAGGTTGGCCCATGCAAGAAGGATGAGGACGACAGATCAGGTGGAGACCTTTGTTGCGGGTCTTTCTCCTACCTTGTCAGCGGATGTCAAGCGAGATCGTCCCAATGACTTAGCAGATGCAATTGGGTTGGCGTGGGATGCGGAACACCAGGAAGACTTATGGCTCACCAAGGCAGTGCAGGCCACATGAAGGCAAAGGCCGGCTTTCAGCCGAGAGGTGGCAGTGCATCCACCAAGGGACGGCACCGAAGGGAGCTTTGCAGGGCAGCCCTACGCCGGCCAACTCGGGATGCCGGATGGGATCCACACCGGATGGGATCAACATCAGTGACTGGACCATACAAGCGTAGGTTAGCCGAGGATGAGATGGTGGAGAGAAAAGCTAAGGGGCTTTGCTATAATTGTGATGAGGTATACCATCCTGACCATCGCTGTAAACATCTTTTATATTTGGAGTCGGTGGTCGAAGGCGAGGAGGAGGTTGGAGCCTTAGAGGAGGATGAGGAACCGCCGGCTCTATCCGCAATGGCGGTAAGGGGACCTCGGAAGGGATCAACCATGCAGGTCTGGATGACCATGGCAGGGTGACCACTCCGAACTTTACTGGATACAAGCAGCACCCGCAATTTCCTTAGTGTGTTCACTGCTAGTCAGATCAAGGTGGCACAACAAGGGAGCACTAACCAGCAGGTCAGGGTGGCAAATGGTGCAAATTTTCCTTGTTTGGGGCAAATTCTGGAGGATTTCACCATTGACTAGCACACATTCCGGCACCTTTCATGGTGATTCCGCTGGAAGGGTTTGATGTAATGTTGGGAGTACAGTGGCTTCGTCCTTTGGGAGAGATTAAGTGGAACTTTGATAAATTGAGCATGTCCTTTGGAGACGAACAGAAGGCCATTACATTGAAGGGTATTGGCGACCAAACTCGGTCGCTTGCTTTCCAGCTGCAGGCAGATAACAAAGAATTGGAGGCCCTCTTGGGGGTTTTTGACGACCTATTCCAGGAACCACGCGGCTTACCTCTCTCCCGACACTGTGACCATCGAATATACCTCAAGGAGGGCACAAATCCAATGGTGGTTAGGCCTTACTGCTAACCTTTTCGCCAAAAAGATGAGATAAAATGCCAGTGTGCGCAAATGCTAGAACAAGGCATCATTAGGCCCAACCGCTTACCTTTCTGTTCTCCTGTCCTAATAGTGGCAAAAGAGGATGGCTCGTGGCGACTCTATGTGGACTATCGTGCTCTCAATGACAAGACTATAAAGGACAAGTTCCCCATCTCGGTTGTCGAGGAGCTCCTTGATGAGTTATATGGTGCGAGGATTTTTTCCAAGTTGGACCTCCACTCGGGTTATCACCAGGTTCTTATGCGGGAGGAGGACATCGAGAAAACTACATTTCGCACTCACCATGGACATTATGAGTCCTTGGTCATGGCCTTCGAGTTATGCAATGCACCTTCAACTTTCCAGGCCTTAATGAATGAGGTATTATTTGATTTCTTAAGGAAACTTGTATTGGTCTTCTTTGGCAACATTTTGGTGTATAGTTCCACGTCGGAGGAGCACTTGGTTCATCTACAACAAGGGTTGGAACGCTTGAGGCTTCATCACCTTTTCCTCAAGCGATCCAAGTGAGCCTTTGGCCAAGCAGAAGTGGGTTATCTAGGTCACATCATCTTCAGCCAAGGGGTGGCCGCTAGTCCAAAGAAGGTCTAGGACATTGCTGCATGGCCTACCCCAAGGTCAGCGACAACGATGCGTAGTTTCCTTGGGTTAGCAGGGTACTACTGCAGCTTCATCAAGCAGTATGCAGTGGTGGCTGAGCCATTGACCAACCTTTTTCGCCGACAAGATTTCAGGTGGTCGGAGGAGGCTGAGTACTTGTTCCAAGCGTTCAAGTCAGCTCTACAAACTACCCCTGTTTTGAGTCTTCCAGATTTCGAGGCCAACTTTGTGGCTGAGTGTGATGCGTCGAGCACGAACATCAGAGTTGTATTACAACAAGCTGAGCATCCCATTGCATTCTACAACAAGAGATTGGCAGACCACCATGCTCGGTTGGCTGCTTATGAGCGTGAGCTCATCGGGCTCTCTAAAGCCATTCGACACTAGAGGCCGTATTTGTGGGAAAGACCGTTTGTGGTTCGCACAGATCATGCTATCCTCAAATATCTTCTTGAACAAGCTCTTGTCACTCCTCCACAACAACATTGGCTTAGTACGTTGATGGGTTATGATTTCACTGTGGAGTATAAGCCAGGGCGGCATAACCGCGCAGCCAATGCTCTTTCTCGGGCCTTTGAGTCATCGGCGACATGTATGGCATTGTCAGCCCCAGGAGATTCACTATTGAGTGGTTGGAAGAAGGAGATTCAAGAGTGCCCTGACAGCCAACCCGGTCAACAATGACAGCAGGGACATCAAGCCGGCCTGGTCTGTCCATGATGATCTCTTGTATAAGGATGGGCGTCTCTTTATCCCTTCCAGTCTAGATTTGGGTGGATTTGGGCAGACGAATTACTGCAGCTTACCATGACTTAACCCATGAAGGAATTCATAAAACTCTTCATCGAGTCAAGAAACATTTTTATTGGGAGGGCCGGTGCCAAACTATGGAGGGTTACATCGCTAAGTGTGTGGTTTGTCAGCAACATAAGATCAGTACTCAGTCACCGGTTAGACTCCTTCAGCCCCTTCCCATTCCATTGCATATTTGGTCAGATATCTCGATGGATTTCATCATTGGGCTACCCAAATCCCATGGCATGTCTACCCTCCTAGTGGTCGTTGATCGCCTATCCAAATATTGTCATTTCATAGCTCTCAAGGGGCAGTTAGCAGCACCAACAGTGGCTCATGTCTTCTTCGACTGGGTAGTTCGACTTCATCGGGTGCCGGAGACCATCGTTTTCTGATCGGGACCCAGCCTTCACAAGTGCCTTCTGGCAAGATCTTCTCAAGAGGTGTGGGACAAACCTTCTCATGTCATCCGCATACCACCTGCAAACTGATGGGCAAACGGAGGTCGCTAATCGCAGCATCGAAATGTACCTTTGCTGCCTAGCGACTAACAATCCTTCCTCCTAGTCCAAGTGACTACCTTGGGTCGAGTTCTACTATAGCTCTTCATACCATTCAGGGTTGTGCATGTCTCCGTTTGAACTGTTCTTCGGTTGGACTCCTCCAAGTCTGGTGCCATACTCTTAAGGGCCCACATGCATTGATGCCGTTGACTACGCCTTAGTGGACAAAGATGCTCTTCTGGCTCAGGCACGCAACCACCTTCTCCACACCCAAAATTGAATGAAGCAACTGCAAGATGATCATCGGCGTGAGGTTTCCTTTCTAGTGCATAATTGGGTCTGGCTGCGTCTCCAGCCTCATCGGCAGCTCTCCTTGAGGAACAAGGCTCAACACAAGCTCTTTGCCCACTATTTTGGTCCTTATCAGATAGCAACTCATGTGGGTGAAGTGGCATACCGCTCGGCGCTGCAGAAGGGTGCTCGCCTCCACAATGTTTTCCATGTGTCACTGCTGAAGCCTTTCAAGGGTATTCCTCCCTCCATCGCTCCTCCACTGCCTGAGCAGGTGGCCTATCCCACCACTCCACCCCGTCCAACACTACATAGGCTACTTGCTCAACGATTTATGCGTGGCCAGCGCCAATTTCTCGTCCAGTGGGAAGGAGAACCAATATAGGAGGCTACATGGACGGATGTTATTGTCCTTCGCCATTCCTATCCAGACTTCAAGCTTGAGGACAAGCTTGTTGCCCTGGGGGAGTATTCATACGCCGGACCACATTTACTATAGGAAACATGGCCGCAGCGGTGGTCGAGTAAGTTAGTTTCAGGTCAGTTTGTTTGTTTGTGGTTTCCTAGTTTTTGGGTTTTTTCAATAAGTGGTTAGCTGATCCTGTGGTTCAACCACGAAGATCCTTGTCTATAGCATTCTGTTGGTTGGTTGGTTGTACTAGCTCATGGAGCATAAATGGAGGATTGAAATGGAAAAAGCACATGTTTTGTGTTACCACCAAATACCAGTCTAGGTGTACCGGCGAATCCGGTCGGTGGCTCCGTTATAGCCAAGTAATCTCCGTCGGCGACCATCTCGGAAACGGCGGCGGCGGCTTCGCGCTTGTCTTCTTGTCGGCGACTAGATTCCCGAGAGTATTTCCAGTCCCTAGCGACGGGACGTATCAATGTTCCACACGATTTTTCCTACAATGTTTCACATGAAACATCTATACCGTTTGAACGTATACCGTCTGCTAGCAACACTCGTGGCAATTTGGGGTTACACACTTGAGTCCCTTCGCTCGCCACCACTATACATTTTAGGAAAGTTGGCTGGCAAATCAAGGGAAAATTTTCTTTGGCCCCTCGGCTAGGGATGTTAATTCAAATTTTTAAAACATAGCATGCAAGTAGTAGCCATGGTCTCTCGACTGGTAAAATTGGACGCTAAGGCCATGCTTAATGGTGAACCAATTTGATGCCAAAAGGAGTATAACATTATAGCAATGGATTAAAATATAAGAGAGAAATATAGAGAGAAGTAGGGTAATAATTGAAAAGTAGATGAATAGAAATGTAATAGTCCACAAATAGTGTTAAACATGCCCCGATAATCCTCACTAGTCAAACAGTTGCTTGTTGATATGGCAGTTCGTGGGGTGGATTTAGGTGAGCTGGCATCACATGTGATAAAAATGTGGTAGTCCACGGACTGTTTTGAAATCTTGATGGGTCCACATGCTGTACCAATCTTTATATTAATCACTTTTTCTTTAATAATATTTACTATTAGAATTGTCTTACGGTGAGCGATGAAGTCAATTCAAAATTTAAAATCGCATATTCTCATGTAGTCATGTTCCATTGATCTAGTTGTCACACCTAGCGCCTCCCTTTCTCCCTTCTCTCCCTTTTGTTACCCTTTCCCTCCTTTCTAGTTCCTTGTGCTATATCGTGCCCCTTCCTCTTAGCCCTTTCTCTAGATTTGGTGTGGTGACCTCCCTCCTCTCCTCTTCTAGCCGAACCACCATTGTCCTCCCTTCCCTCTTTCAATCGCCGCCACCCTTGTACCCCTCCATTTTTATCGTCCTTGAGTGTTGCACCTTCTCGTGTCACCCCTTTGGGGATCACAGCGCACCATGGGTTCTGCAGTACTAGTGCTGTTTATTGAGCATGGAACACGGGTGAGGGATGATTTGGAGGCATTTTTGGAGGTGGTGCCAGCGACAATGCGGATGGAGGAGGGCTGGTATAACGCCCTGAGGTGCAGAAGCTCGTGGAGGTTATCATGGACCTAAGCTGTCACCCTCTTGCTCGGTTATCATTCGGTTGAGGACTAGGTCAATTCTGGCTAGCTTGTCATCACTGATAACCTCCACTAGATCGTCTCTCCAAGGTGTTGACATCGACTACTTTCCGTCCTACTAGAATTAGCTTTGGACTGCAATAGTGTTACAACCCAGCGGTTACAATAAAATAATGTCCGATTCAACTTTCTTATATATAATTAATCACTCGCATATAGATCCAACTAAGAGGTAAGGGCTATCCAATGGATACAATACAAATACCCGTTGGATATTTCTAGGTACGAGGCAATATGTGAGACCATGTGGAGGTCCTTATGTTGTGATGAGTATATGTGTATTAGTTTGATTTGTTTGGATGGTTTATGTTTGAGATTTATTTTGCGTATTTGTGAGATTACCTACGGTGTTTTGTGTATTTGAAGCCTTGGAGGGTCTTCTCTTGTTCGAATGAAAAGGTATTGTTAATGAAAGCTGTAGAGAATTTTGGGACACATTTCTTTCATGCTATGACACTTAAAATTTGAGCAATGTATGTATTGATAAAAAATATTTTGTGCACTATTACGCTAAGAGATAAGATGAAAAATGAGTTTTGGGGTCATGTTCGTGTGTGGTCATGGTATTTCATGTATATATATGCTCCTAAAGTAAAGTAATGGGCTAAACTGGATCAGCCTGGTTTAGAAATGGGATTTACCAAACTGAATAGAATTGAAACACAAAAATTAGTATAAAAATAGACTATATTATTTAATATATTATATTATATATACGAACGAAATGGTCCGAATAGCCGATGCCTAAGCATGTTTGGTGGGCCGAACTGGGCCTGTCGGTTCGGTCCGGCGAGCCAGGCCAGTTCGGCCACCGCTACCCTGACCCAATGGCGAAATCCCGCAAATTTAAACTGAAATTTCGGGGGATTTGACGGCACGTTCCTCGCTTTCCAAATTTTTCGATTTCCAAACTTGAGAGCTCCTCTCGTGTGGAGCACCCACAGCACCCACGGCGGCGCGAGCGGAGGCACCGAGAGACCTAGAGAGATGTGGCGGAAGGGGACCAAGCGCTTGGGCGGCGGCGGCGAGGGCCAGCCGCCGGCGAAGCGCCCGGCTGCCGGGGAGGACGGCCCCTCCGAAGGCGCCGCCGACGATGGCATCGTCGTCGCCCAGGTGCGCACTGCTCCTCCGTGCTCTCCCTACCACCACCGACCTGCCGCTTTCCTCGGCCACGCGAACCCTCGCGGGGCAAGAACCCTAACGCCAACGCGGTGGGTTTTGGGGGGGATCTCTCGTTAGATATCGAAGAACAGGAGGGTGGCGGTGAGGAGCTGGAACGGGAAGGTCGTCGTCGACATCCGCGAGTTCTACGACAAGGACGGCAAGAGCCTCCCCTCCCGCAAAGGTATCTCGGCGACCACCCCTAACCCTACACTCTTCGCAGCCCCTGTGATTGTGAACGGCAGATATGTGTATGCCCTCGCCGTCTAGGCAAGATGAGGTTGCATTTCCTTCTCCTGGATGGAGAATGGAGGCTATGATTTGGTTAATACTTGGGGCAGAAATGTGGCTTCTAGCACTTGAGTAGATCGCACCAGTGGCAAGTATCTTTTGCAGCTGCTTATCTGTCGTTGGATCATTAGATGAAATCTTTTACCAAAGGAGCTGTATGGAATTCGCAACTGACCAAGATGGATTTCTTCTAGTTGTAGGCGTAATGGGCTGTCTGGTTTGAGCAATGTGCTCATCCTAGATGAAATGGGTTCATTCCATAAACTTTGGTGGGGGTGACATCATTTCTTGTTTTGTGCTATACCCCGTGCTTATGATGGATGAGCCGATGAGTTGTTGATGGACCAACTGATTCTATTTCCTGAACCAAAGAAGTGGTTGGTCAATTCACCATTCATTTCCTCAGACCAAACAGCCAATGTTGCTGAGATGATTGCTTTTTAAAGCTTAGCTACTGATACATACCCACTAACGGACTGACGAATGCCTTTCTATAAGTGATGGCCATATTTTGAAACTAACATTTTACATGTGTATATTGGTGTATGAGGATATATGGTTGTTGTTCTTGCAGTCATGCGACCTGTTTTAGAGCTTTTTTGGCTTCCAATTTTTCTAGTCCTTTACAAAATCTCTTAGTGCTCTGTGTTTTTTGCCCAATCAGATGGTCATATACCTAGTATATGGTGAACAATGCATTACATTTGGACCAAAAAAATCATAATTGTTGGTAGATACCTTGTTGAGGGAGAGTATACCCCATTTAATCATCACTTAATGGTGATTGTTCACTGTTGTTGTAAGATTTATTATTGGTCTTTCCTCACTTGAAAAATGGAGAGCATGCATCTTTCCCTGAGTCAAATAAATATTGTACTATACTTTAAACCCAGAATATTCGTTTTAATTCTAGTAATATTACATAGTATGGTAAATGTCAGAAATGGTGTGTTGAATGTGTGGGATCCTTAATTTTTTTTTCTTTGCATCAACAATGGGAAAAGGTCTGTTTCCATTCAAGTACTGTATGTCTGTACCATCAGCAACAATTGCTCAAAATGATGGCATAACTTCTTTATTTAACCTGTTCTCTATAGCTTATCTGGCTTATTTTCTATATTCAAAAGCCTCCCAAGGTGGTCCCTAGAGCTTGGTCGTCTTCATTTTGCTTGTTTTTTAAAAACCTTTTAGACACAACCTTGAGATAGATGAAAAAAGGAATTGAAAAAACCAAATTGTTTGTATTTTAAACAAAGATAACCCAATAAGCAGATAAGTCAAATAAGCTGTAAAAAGATAACCCAATTAGCAGATAAGTCAAATAGGCTGTAAGGAACAGAGTTCCATTAGCATAAGAGTAATAGTTGCTCAAAGTTTCATGTCTTTTCTGCTTAGTAATGATGTAATATTATTCTTTTCCCTTCTTTTCAGGTATATCGCTTCCAATGGACCAGGTCAGTTACATTTCCGTCTTTCTATCTTGTTGGATCCTATCTCATATGGCAAACCTGCTAGGCTGTTACCCTGAAAAGATGTATCTTTTTTTGTGTTAATGCTCCACCATAGGATGTCGAATTGACCTTACGAATATTTGCTTTTGCCATCCTTCTATATGCATGAAGATATCCTGAACACATGACATGATACTGCTATTCAGAGCTTGCTAGTTGCTACTATCTCAAAGTGGAATGTTGTAGTTTCACTATCCACCTCTCTGTTTATATATTCTAAGAGCATGATCACAAGTAAATATTCTTTACATTTGCATATGCTTCTGTTAAGTTCTAACCTCTTAACACAACGACCACATATATGCCAAATATCATGATTTTCTTTGGTTAACTATTAGCACAGAACGCAAAGTTACTTAGTACTATGCTAGTAACCACTGTGATCTTAGATACGCAGCCGCAATTGATTTTCTTTCTTCAAATAAACAGCTCACTTGTTTTTTACATATGCAGTGGAAAATACTGAGGGACAATATTGAAGCCATAGACCAGGCCATCAAGGAGAATGCATGATTAGAGTTATCGAGGAAATGGTGTTGGGAACTTTTGTTCATGTGCTGCTAATGTATACAATGCATGATTAGAGTTATCGAGGAAATGGTGTTGGGAACTTTTGTTCATATGCTGCTAATGTATACAAGTATTGCTAGGTAGTGTAGGTCTGGGCCGTCTGGCTATGTTTTGTCATTCTCGACCTGGAAGTTGCACTGTTGGTACACTATAGTTTCCGTTGTCGAGAATGGTGTGAACTCATGGCAGAATGATTCGGGTCTATGTAATATTTTAGTGCGGTTATCCAGGAAACGTGGCCTTGCGCTACAGCCAACTCGTTTTTTAAGTTTCGAGACGCGTCTTCGAAAAAAAAAACATATTAAAAAAACCTGGTGTTTGTATTTTGTAATGAGAAGCGAGATAAGTACAAGATACTACCTTGATCACAAAAAGAAGTCGCCGTTGATTTTTGAAGACATCTTTGATCATTCGTCTTATTCAAAAAAGTTACGTAAATATCATTTATTTTGTTGTGATTTAGTTTATTATTAAATATATTTTAAGTATGACTTATATTTTTATATATTTATAATTTTTTTAGAATAAAATGAATGGTTAAAGACGTGTGTAAAAGTCAACGGCGACTTCTTTTCGTGATCGGAGGGAGTATAAGCAATGGATTTTTGTTACAAGGCATGCTAAAGTGCACTGAAAATATAACCAATGCTGAGAGTTCCATTTTTTAAAATTACACCATACGAAAGTGCCATTTGAAAGAGGCCAGAGTGGCATTTCATTAATTTTTTTTATTCGAAGGGGACGGAGGGGAGGAGGAAAAGGAGACGAGACAAAAGCCGCCCCGAGCCGAGCCACAAATTTTATTTCCATTCGGACCTCCCCCGCGTCCTCGTCCTCAGTGTGGACAGTACCAAAGGTGGTTAAAAAAGTGGGTTAAAGCGGCGGCTGGGCAGGATGGTGCCAAAGGTTGCTCCCCCAGTTTATTTTCCAGCCCAATGTGATTCAGGCTTGGTGTGTGGGCCGAATTTCATTGGACCACCATCTCCAAGCAAACCCAAGCAGGCCCTACAAGAGGCCACAAGGCCCACAACGAGCGTGCAGCGTTCCACGTGCCGGTCTCACCCCAAGGCATGCCATTCGGAAAAATATAAATTTTTAATGTATTTTTTAAAAATCTTTTATGCAAAAATGACCGACAGTTTCAGAGATTAACAAAAATAGGCGCCCGTCGCCCTCTGGATGGGTGATTGATGGACGATCGCCCTCTAAACGAGCGAGCAGCCGGTGCTCCAGGTTGTTGCAGAGGACACCGTCATGCATACAGCCAGCCAGCCGGACAGAGCGTTAATTTTTTTTTGCTATATCTTTGATTATTATTTCCGATTATTGAACCGATTGAAAAAATGAGTTCATGACTTTTTTCAAACAAAACTAGACCACATTTGTCATATAAATTTCAAAAGATTAAAATTTTTATAATAAAAAAAATCAAAAATAAAAATTTTAATCTTTTAAAATTTATATGGCAAGTGTGGTATAGTTTTGTTCGAAAAAAATATCAGAAACTCATTTTTGAAATCGGTTCGGTAATCGAAAATATTAATCAAAAGATATAGCGAAAAAATAAACACGGGAGTTAGCTGGCCACTATACCACTCATTTGTTGTGCTGGTTGGCTGTAGGCCATGCTGCCTGTCGCCGTTAATATGAATATGAATCCCTCAGAGCTAAGAAATTCCTTCAGAAAACAAATAACTTGGATCGATTCAATCCTGCAGATGATGTTTCAAGAACACTGAAACGCGCCAAGGTCGCTCTTGTGGTGGTAAGTCAAGGAACGGCGCGCTGAAGACGTCGTGCGTGCTTGCTGCCGATGAAGTAGCGGTCAGCAACACGCCGATGGAATCAGAACGAGGCAGAGACGATCCCGTCGAAGCAGGCAACGCATCTGGCTGTGCTAATGAGGGGTCGTCGCCTGGGGATTCCTCCTCACCCAGCCGAACCTCCGGTGTGGTATTTAAGACCAGCGACGCGGCCGGCGGCGTCGATGCCGCTTGGTCCAGTGGCAGTGAGAGACTCCGAGCTGACGAGGGCCGGCGGTTAAAGACATCCTCCGATCCTGCTGACGATGGGTTCTCCGCCATTCTCCGGGCCTTCCGTGTCTGGTAGATCTTGCAGAGCACCTGCACGCCGCGGCGGCGCTCCTCTTGCTCGCCGGCGCGTCCTTGCTGTTGCCCGCCAGGTTCTTGAACCAGTGCGTACTCGGTCATCAGCCAGTCTCCCTTCCGTTTGTTGTGGAGCATGTAGGAGAAATTCTGTTTCTGCCCGACGAGGTGGCCGCCGTCGTCGACAATGTTCGTTGCGGCTTTCTCCGACTTCCAAGTCCCCGCTTCTCCCACGGTTCTTGAACGGTATCTTCCCCTGTTCTTTGGCTTAGAGACGCTGAAGAAAAACCATCTCCTGCTGTCCGCCCTTAATCCTGGCATCGGTGAGTAATCGGCGACGAGGAGGGCAGGGTCGCGGCCGTACACATCATCTTCATAGAAGAAATGTGCCGTCGCGACAGGTAAAGGCTCTCCATCGATTCGCCGGCGAAGGTTGCGGATGATATTGGTGTCTTCAAGGTAAAGCCCTAAGCCCTCAAGTACGCCACCCGCGGGCTGGGGTGGTGGAGACGGAGGCTCACGGCCGTCCTCGCCGCCGTGCGCGGGCTGAGGCGAAGGCGGAGGGCTAGAACCAGGTGCGGGTGGAGGCGGGGGCTGTGGATTGCCGTGCGCGGGCTGGGAAGGAGGCTCGCGGCCGTCCTCGCCGCCATGCGCGGCCTGAGGAGAAGGCGGAGGGCTAGGACCAGGCGCCGGTGGTGGCGGGGACTGTGGATTGCCGGACGGAGGCAGAGGCGGAGGGGAAGCGCGGTGGCCACACCGCACGCAGGGCTGAGGAGACGCCATGGGGAAGTTCGAAGCCATGCCGCGAGGGAGAGAGACGGCGGGTTCTTCCGTTCTGTTCTTGTTCTTGAACCTCGTCTCTTGAGCGCTGACCGTTGAGGAGGAGAGCGAGAGGGTGGCCGGTCTCCCTGTAGCCTGCAGGATTCGGCGGCGGCGACACTAGCGAATTTCTTTTGGGTCTGGGTGGGGATT
Source organism: Raddia distichophylla (assembly GCA_005191435.1). Taxonomy (NCBI): domain Eukaryota; kingdom Viridiplantae; phylum Streptophyta; class Magnoliopsida; order Poales; family Poaceae; genus Raddia; species Raddia distichophylla. The sequence goes on from SPJY01001376.1 coordinate 1,545,723, forward strand.
TGCATTACTCTTAGACCTCGTACATTTCAGAGCGTAGCATTTTAACGAAATTTGAGAGTATTTAAAAAATAGTTTAAATATTATAAAATAATAATTTAAAAATAGTTTTAGGATCTTTATGAGAACTACTAAAAACTTGAGAAAAATTATTACAAGTTACTATACCAAATAGTCTATATAAAAAAGATAAATTTTACTGAAACGCTACGCTACGCTACGCTAAGCTGAAAGGTACAAAGCCCAGTCTGCGGCTGCCTTGGGTGTTACAAACTAGACCTGCTCATGGGTAGCCGGTACGACGTACCCGATCCGAAAAAACCCGACCAGTGCAACAGGTAGGGTCAGGCCTCGATTTAACGCCTGATCGTCCGGTCAGGTTCATCCCTGAAAAAATGCAACAACAGCCTTGCAGGCTTGAGTTTTCGGGTTTTGGGTCGGGTTTTTGGGTTTTAGGCCTGGTTTGGGCTCGGATTTGTGACCTGGTGCATCGGGTCGGGCTCGGGCCGGCTGAGTTTTGGTTGGGTTTTGAAAACCGGACCTGAACCCGCGCCGAGCCCGACAGATGATCAGGTCTATTACAAACTTATGACTATCACAGTTCCCATATGCGTCAGTGGTACAAGACTTTGTTCGGAGTGGTTGGGCTGAATGAATAAGCTGCCGAGCTAAAATTAGTTGTTTGCGGGTTAAACGATTAAGTTGGCTGAATAAATAAGTTCTATTCAAATGAGAGTTGCCGAAAGTTTTAATCTAAATAAATTGTATTTTTTTGAGGGACGTCATCTAAATCTAAAATTTATGAAAAAATATTTTATAACATTAAGAAAAACTATTCAAAACCTAATAAAAATATTTACAAAATACTACATCATTTGGTTTTTAAAAAACTTTAATTTAATACTCCCTCCGTTATGAAATGGTAGTTATTTTGTACATTGACACGGTCATAATTTTTTTAAAAAATATTTATAATGCAAAAAAATTTACTATTATGAAAGTTCTTTACAAGACAAATCTATCTATATGATTTTTATATTCTCAATCTAAATAATTTAAAAATTCTCTATGGATAAAGTTTTAAAACTTTAACTTAGGACAAGTCTAAAATAACTACTATTTTCATAACGGAGTGAGTATAATTTAAGCTGAAAAGAGAAGGCCCCAGTGTAGGGGGTGGCCACGAAATATTGATACTTTCTCCACCCTAAAAGGTCAAGAGTTATGGTACAATTTAAAGACTTCTCGAATAACTTCTTTTTTTATGCCTTTAACTTTTGAATACGTCTTTGACCATTCGTCTTATTTAAAAATTTAGTGCAAACATGCATAAAAAAATCATACTTGAAATAACTTTATTGATAAAACAAATCATAACAAAATAAATGTTATTTACATTGTTTTTTTTAATAAGTCGAATGGTTAAAAACGTGTATAAAAGTCAAAGGCATAAAAAAAGGAACAAGGGAGTACAATGTCAAGAGTTATGATGCAATGTTTAGGATATGGTTGACAACTATGGGGTTGAAAAAAGGGTTAGAGAATGGGTGAGAGTTCATCTATCAAGGGTCATCCAGGGTATTAAATTCTCTCTATTTTAGTTGTAAACTCTCTTTTCCCTCTCCATTTCCCTTAAAACACACAATAAGTTAACTTTCCTCGCTTATGATTTCGCTTTCCCTATCCTCAACTCCCTCCATCCAAACAATCCATTAGGATATCTCCAATGGGTTACAGTCAGTTACCAGTAGAAGGGACACATTATCTATTTGTCTAAATGGAAGAGAGAGAAATGAGGAGACTTGTAGATTGACTCTTGACGAAGGGTTAGTCTATAAGTAGCACTTGGTTTCAATGAGATGTAACACCAATGTTATCTTTTGTTTTATTGGAGATGCCTCGATGCATCGACACATTGTCTAATGGTCCTAAGTTAGGACGTTTAAGCGCCTTAGCAAATAAAATATAGAAAAATGTAAATAAACAGTGAAAGGACGGACCTAACGGTAACCGAGCTGTGCTAAGTCAAAGACGGCATTAGTTTGGTGCCGTAAGATCGCGGGGGAAGTCCACGCGCTGACAGGCACCCGCGCGGTCGTCCGATGCGGTCTTCCCGCCACCAGAGCCAAGGGTCCCACTGGCCTGGCGCACCAGGTCGACGCCACGTGGACAGCCACAGCCACTCCCGCAACTGATCACCAGGTCTCACGACGGCTTCCTCCCCACGTGTCAGGGGATCCTCGCGCTTGTTCGACGCGTGTCCATACCAGCGCCCGCGGCAGGAAGATCGGAGCCCAACACACTTTTGAGGCCTAGCCCCTCTCGTTACTCGATATACTGATCCGCCCCCTGGGGCTAGTAAATATACTGTTTTTCCTGGGGGTCTATGCGCAAAAAGTTCGTGCAGTTGGAGCCGTGTGTATCGGTGTTTGGTTTTGTGGATATCCTGTGCACGGAATTTGATGGGATGCTATGTTGCTTCCCACTATATATACGAGGCTTTCTATTTCTTGACTTGCCTCGGTTGGTGTGCACTCCTCCCTCACTGTTGTAGTCGGGCAGTGAGCTCAGTCAAGGTTGCGGGAAGGGAAGCATGGAAGAAAATTGTATGGCATCAGAAGAAAATCGTATGGCATCAGGTGGCATATAAGACACCGTGGCACCTCTTTCTCTCTATCTATCTCCTCTTCTCTCTCTATCTCCTCTCTGGGTCATGGTGGCACCGGGTGCCATATAATTTCTTTTCGGGAAGCATCACCAACAACTCCCTATCGACCTCCATGCATAGGTCTATCGTCTAGGCTCGCAACAACCTTGGATTGATTGTTCTATGATCCTTTTCACATGGAGATTCTACATGTGCACAAGAGAATGTGCTTGGGGTCTATATTATTTTCTATTATGCCATCACGTATCCATATGGTACTTAGGCCTTGTTTGTTTCAGCATAATTATTTTAGAAACTTTAATAAGAACTATTTAAAACCATATAAAAATGAGTACAAAACACTACGTCCTTTGGCTTATGCAAAAATAACAAATTTTTTATTTCATTTCATTTAATTAAATTTAAGCTGAAATAAGCAAGGCCTTAGAGCATGGCTAATGTTAAATCCATCTGCTTCCATTTGTTACCTTAATGTTGTAGAAATGGGGTTGCGAATCATGAAAAGGCATTATGAGTAAAGGGAGATATATCTAGGAATTGAAAAACAGTTACTGTGTTTTTTTGTAAGAAAAGTGTTATTTAATAAATGGATAAAAAACGAGTTAGTATTGTCCATGCTTTTATACGTCAATGAGCCCTCCTCGGTGCCATCACAAATAGCCAACTATTGACTTCTATACCACTATCTCAACGTTACACACTCGAAAATGTCCAAAATAACATTTACGCTTGTAGGACTGACCGGGAATCAACATGGTCGTCTCTTTCTTTTCTTATGTCTTTCTCTTCACCCTCTTCTGCCTCTCTCAGTTTTCAAATGGTCTTCCTCTCCTCCTCTTACGGTACAATAATGAAACCGATTACCCAGGCATTTGCCAATATGCCTCAAAATACTATTTGTTCCCACATGTTATAGACACATGGACGATGTATTTTAGCAATTGCCTTGGACATGCCGGCAATTGTCTCTAAAAAATTAATCATTATTGTAAGTGACATGTGTCACACAACTATAATTAGAATAATATTTATATTTTTAAAACCGCAATAAATATTCACGCAGTGGTTTTAGTTCTTAAATATAGATCGCATATGTTTCCTTCCACAAGAAAATAACTTTGAAGCCACCCTATGCGAGGATTGAAACCGTGGCCCGATCTTTTGGTCCAGCCCTTCATGCCGGCAATTGTCTCTAAAAAATTAATCATTACATAAGTAAGTGACATGTGCCACACAACTATAATTAGAATAATATTTATATTTTTAAAACTGCAATAAATATTCACGCAATGGTTTTAGTTCTAAATATAGATTGCACGTGTTTCCTTCCACAGGATGAACATGAAAATAACTTTGAAACCACCCTAAGCGAGGATTGAAACCGTGGTAACATTACCAATCCCAGCTGTAACCCTACTAATTCCATGCCTCCTTATTTATTGGTAACTCATACTTAGAAGTTAAAAGAGTTCTGTAACTAATCTTTTCTTTTCCAAGTAAATACTCCGTACATTATACGCGCACGACTCATATCCGATAATTACATGGCAAGTACATAGCGGTTTCACCTTTCGATAGTAAAGCCAAAAAAATCCCCACGCTTTTCGAACAATTTTTTTCACCTACCTGGTCTCTCTCTCTTACTACATCGCAAGCATTTTTTTTCACCTTGCAAACAGACTTGCAACCGTCAAAACCACCGGGACGAAACACACGCCTCGGCCCTTTAATCTATTCTTTCCTTCCCCCTTTTTATTTCCCCTTTTCTTTTAATTTCCTCGCTTTGCTCCTATTATACTCCTCCTCCTCCTCCTCTTCTCCCCCCCTATCCGCCTCGCCCCCAACGACTCGGTGGCGACGACCGCTTCCCCGACGCCGCCGGCTCCGGCGACGACTCCGTTCACCTTCTTCCGTGCGGCGCCGGCGGCCGCCCCTGCCCCCGCCCCCGCCCGCCGCGCCCCGCCCCGCGGGCATTCGCCCTTTCGGAGGTTCGGCTTTCTGTCCCGCGTTTCGCACTTTCGCTTCGTTGCAGGGGAGGGGAGGGGAGGGCGGTGGCGGCGTTGCCCCGGCGGGGTTCTGATCGGGCTTTGCCTTTCTGTGTAGCCCCGCGGCGCCTGGAAATTTAGGGCTTTTTTTTTCTATCCTAGGGGGACGCGCGTGATCGGCGGTGGAAGACGGCGAAGGGAGGAGCGTGCATTGGATGGTCTCGATCTGTACGGCTGTCCGCTGACCTCCTGCTGCAATGGAGGAGCCTGACGCGGCCGCGCGCGGCCGGGAGGATCATGTTGCCTCTGTGAGGTTGGAACGAGAGGACAGTGCTGGTTACGGCGGCGTGTTCATGGCTGCCGCTCCTGGAGCAGGCGATGATGGGATGGTCCGTGGTGCTCAGGATTGTCTGTCCAGAGAGGAAGATGAAGAGAAAGTGACAGAAAAGGAAGGTGGCTTTGCTGTGGAATCGGTCAAGGTTATTTTTGCCCCCTTTGATGGAAGTAGTCAGATAGGTGAGGATAAGGGCTCATGTTTGGAGGAGAGGCCCATTGACGTGTGCGAAGGGAAGGGAGCCAATCTTCCTGTGGAATCAAGGGAGCATGCTGAATTTGGCAATTTGCGGACATGTCATGTAGCAGACGGCGGGTTGGCGGATAAGTCATTATGTGTTACTTTCGGAGAAACATTTCGTTCCGAGGATGATAGATGCAGGTGTGATGTCCTATGTGAGATGGAGGATTTGTCGGGTAGCCAAGGTGAATGGGGTGATTTACAGACGTTTCCCGAGGAAGCACACTGTGATAATAAGGTCTTGTTGGATTCAATGAATCACGGTAGCAAGCAATGGTTATGTGGGGTTAATGGCATGATATTTGTGTCAGATGTTAATAATAACCTAAAACAAGATGATTTGATGCCGAAAATTGAGGCTGAGGACTCGAGGCCAGCACGTGAAGATTCAGTCCCTTCCGTTTCTGGGAGAATTGATGTTTCTTTAGATGGCAAGGCTGGTTGTGTTGGTGAAATATCCAGTGATTCGGTGGTGTGTCATGTGGCTGTTGGCGGGATGGGGAACAAAGGTTTATGTACCACTTCTGGTGGAGGATCTCAGCACAATGGTCCTGGATGCATGTATGATACGGTGGACAAGACAACAAAAGGGAACCAGTGCGATCAGAGCGTTTTGGTGCGTGAAGGTGGTGTTTTGTTGGATGGTTTGGAGGTAAAGACAGACCTAGAGGATTTGCAGATGTGTTGCAGGGAATTACATTGTGATAATGAGGGTTTGTCAGATTTAGGGAAGCATGACATTGATAAGCTGCCAAGTGGCGCTGATGACCTTAGATTGATGACCGATGCTAATCATGAGTTGCACGAAGAGATTTTTTTACCAAATATTGATGCAGACATGTCCTGGCCATTGGGTGAAGCTCCAGTTCCTTTCATTTATGAGAATCCTACTGACGTTCCTTTAGATGGCAGGGGGAGTGGTGTTGGTGAGAAATCCGAAAATAGAACATGTCTGGAGAAAGTAGCTTGTAATTCCTTAGGAGGAGATATGCTTTCATGTGAGTCTGATTTTCAGACGGATACTCCTAAAAATGATAACCAAAATTCCTGGATAGAGGTTTCAAAGGGATCGGCTTCTTCTGTTTGTACACAAGCAAATATTGAGGGCTTACAATCTTGTGATGCTCATACTGCAGTAGAGGTTCCATTCCAACAGACTGATAAAAAATATAGGACCTCTGAATCACTCCCAGAGAGACACCTGAGTAATTCTCCCCGTAAACCTTGTAGTGGTAGGGAATTTTCTGTTCTGTGCCTGGGCTCTCAAGTTTATGCTGGTATCGAATTGAATTGTTCAGAGCATCTGGTACAAGAGCTTGATGCAAATTCTGCTGTTGGCAAACCTTCCTCTGTTGATTTTGTCAAGAATGGTAATGATGAAGAATTGCAAAACCAAAAGGCAGCGCCATTAATTGTCTTTAGACGTAGGAATCCAAGAAGAGCTGCCTCATCAAGAAATCTTAATAATCATGACCAATCAATTAAGGCAAGTAACAGTACACGCAGATCCAAGAAGGTCGAGAGGTCAAGCTCATCACTTCGAAGCACCATTATTAAGTTTCCAAACAAAATCACAAAAGGAAGAAGTGTCAGGCTGCTGAAATCTTCTTCTTGGGGCAGTCTACAAAAGGTAATGGATGGTTTCGGACAGAAATGTGGGCTTTTGACTTCAAATTCTGATCTGAATTGCCTGGAAAAAGGAATATCAAATGGAAGATCTGACGAGAAAACACAGCCATGTATTCGTAGAAGTCGAAGTTCAAGAAGTTTGAAAGGTAAATCTGCGGCCTTTGCTGATATAGGATATGCACTGAATGAATTGAATTGGCAACACACCTTTGAAGTAACAACTGATTCTAATGCTTCCTCGGAAGGTCACATAGGAAACGTCCCAAAATCGTCTCATGCATTGATTAATGTTTCTGATGATGCTCACGGAAGTGCCCAATGCATCGAAAGTAATGATAAACTGAAATTGATGGCTATTGAGACTGGCAGGAAGCAGTTAGGCAGGGCCTTAGAGAGTATTACTCAAGAAACATGCCCTGCATACATTCAAAGAGATTGTGCTATTTCAACTTCCGAACCTTCTCTGAATAATGTTGACATTGGGTTTTCACCGGACTCTGTTTTGGAGGTAGCTTCTGTTATAGGTGAAAACAACATTTCTGCAAACCATGAAGTTGTTCGTGAAAATCTGTCTGGTTCTGGTGCATTGACTGGAGGTGGCCTTAATGCATCTGTTTTATGTAGCTCTGAATCTCAGAAAGATCGTGCTTCATCATCAATAAGTTTGGAGCAGCAAGCTGAAACTGTGCGAGGGAATGAGAACACAAGTATGGAAGAGATCAATCCGAATCATTCCATATTAGATAATGATATTGGTGAAGGAAAAGAGAATGCCTTAAAGAAATCCAATACAGAGCAGAAAAATAAAAAACTGGAAAAGCAGAAAGGGCAAAAGAAAGATGGAACAACGAGAAAGAACATGAAAAATAGAAGTTCCACTAAAATTTCTTCAAGTGAAGTTTTAAAACTTAGGGCTGCCTCTAATGATTCATCTTCACTTGATCCATCTGATGGGCTGCTTCCTACAGGACCTCCAAAGTTTGATTCTAGTTCAGAGATCCTGACTTCTGATATTCATGAACATGACAGTGTGCAAGGTCCTTCTGTAACTGACAACGAGAAATCACTAAGGTACAATACAAAGGATGGTCATAGAGGGAAGATGGGTAAGGTGCAGGATCCTCATGCGAAGGGAAAAACTAAGAAGAAAGATATAGCAAATGGCACTTCCGTTGACCGTGGACCATTTAGTTTATCTTCTCTGTTGTCTACTGACCAGGCAGCATCTCATATGAATGAAAAGGGTATATCTGTTTTCTTTTGAATCTTTGTCAATATCATATATCAATAGCTTTAATTGATATTAACTCTTATTTTATATAGGTAATCTTAGTCCTGGTACTGAAGTTGCATTCAATAGCTCTGCTGCCACACCTACTGAATTACCTAGAAATGTTGCTTGCAAAACAGATGCTGCATGGGTATGCTGTGATGATTGCCAAAAGTGGCGTTGCATACCGGCTGAATTGGCAGATATCATTCAAGAAAGCAGATGGTATAGGTTTCATTCCTGTTATTGTAGTCATCATTTTTTCATAGTTGCACCAGCTTGGCAATCTAATTGAGAAATCATATACTGAAACCTGGTATTGTATTGTTCCACTCCGCAAGGAATTTGTATTATGTATTATGTAATTTGGAAATTCTTGTTTGTTTGGAATGTACATTTTTTCAAGTTGTTGGGATCCTAATCCAGAATCACCTACTTGAAATAGAAAGAAAAATGTGTTTCTTAGCTGTTGTGTAAATCTCGCATATTGACACTCCTTCAAGTTTTTTTGAGGAAAACTTATATTCATAGTTGTGTAAATGCCAACTGCTAGTCAGTTACCCAAATTAAAAATTATTTGTATTGAAGTGCATGCTCACGAGTGCTTATATGTATTAAGCCTTTGACAAATGCTGTGGGGATCCCACACACGCACAGACTGACTTGTATCTCTGCCACTCTGCAAATCTATATTTTTGACCTCCTACATTTTTTCTTCTATTCTTGATTGTGCACTTGCTTTTTCATTGTAACGTGTGTGCATACTCATATGAAATTCAAATTCTTGTTCATATATTGTATGGTTTATTTTTTTCTGAAGGACTTGTAAGGACAATCGTGACAAGGCATTTGCTGATTGTTCTATACCACAAGAGAAGTCAAACACTGAGATCAATGCTGAGCTTGATCTTTCAGATGCTTCAGCTGATGAAGCTGACAATGATGGATCAAACTTGAAAGGTTTTGTACCTCTGCGTATTCCTTGTCTTTACACTTTCTGGCCATATAATGCAAAAATGGCCTGTTATGTATCATCTCTTATCTTCTCTGTTTTGTCGACATCCTTTTGCATCTTGCTGTTTTGTAGCTTCTAGAGCACCATCCTGGACTCATGTTAGATCAAATTTGTTTCTACATCGTAATCGCAAGACACAATCCATCGACGAGGTATATGTTTGATCCACCCATTTCTTTCTGTATCGATATCTTTTTATGTTTTTTCAAGTTATATTTATCTTGTGTTGCTTGTATGGTGGTACATCTTTGTTTGTAAGAACAACTATTAAATTCCCCATGGACTCATAGTTTATGTACAATTATTAAAACCTTTTGGGGATGAATGTGGTGCACACCTTTCAGATTCAAAACTATTTTCATCCACTTCTACAATTCGAATTCTCTTGTCCACTTGTAGTACGAATAGGAAAATCTTTTGGTAAAGTACATAAACATTTGTACCATAGTCAGTTAGTCATTGACACAAAAGTATCGCAGCCACCCTCTGAGCTCACATATATTTACCTATTTTCATATCTGATGATCAGTTGAAGATATAAACTATTTGTTAAGTGGATGAAATGCACATTGTTTTTCCACTATACTTTGGTGTGTGTGTGTGTGTGTGTGTGTGTGTGGCAACATATCCAGTGCAAATGGTTATTCAGTGCTAATATGCTAACCATCAGATCCACAAGGAGTGGCCTAGATCTGAAAAGGTGAAAGCCCCTTTCCATTTAAAAAGTCAGTGGGTTTTTCGTGTGTGTATATATATATTATTTTTAATTTCTTCTCTGTTCCCTCCCAGTAAATACATTTTCTCTCCAGCTATTGTTCTTCTTGTTCATTGTAAATATAGCAGGGGTTAACCATTTTGCGCAATATATCGATTATCTGCTCTTTAAATCTTGAGGCTCGAATTCTAATCGAAATTTCAAGAGTGCCCAAAATATTGTATGTCTTATATTTTGCCTTTATTATTGCCAGATCATGGTATGCAGCTGTAAGCCTCCTCAAGATGGCCGAATGGGTTGTAGAGATGGCTGCTTGAATAGGATGCTCAATATTGAATGCGTCAAACGTGCATGTCCGTGTGGGGATCACTGCTCTAATCAGCAGGTTTTGTTCTTTTTGCTTTTTCATACATTTAATATATGTTTTCTGTACTACATTGTGTTTGACGTTATAGAATATGTGGAACAGTTTCAAAGGCGCAGCTATGCAAAACTCAATTGGATCCAGTCTGGTAAGAAAGGCTATGGTTTGCAGTTGCAAGAAGATGTATCTAAAGGACAGTTTCTTATTGAATATGTTGGAGAGGTACCTGCTCAGACTACATATTATTTTCCCCCTTTTTTTCTGTTCTTGGTTGTGGTTCCATGGCAGTAGGCGTTGCTGATATTGCAGGGGTATTTTCTCTTCCTTTTGCAGAGTTATTTTAGTGAAAACTCAAAAAGAACAAGAGGATAATAATTTAAACTAATTATTCCTTTTATGATAATGATACCATTTCATCTGTGTGTGTGTTGCATATACGCATCATCTATAACACAGCTGTAATTCTAGTAACATTTGGTTGTTTCTCAAACATTCAAATAAATATCATGACACAATAATCAAAATGTAAAACCCACTGGCCTCTGGGAAATATATCCTCTCTACTTTTCTGCTCCACTCATGTCCAAAAATGCATTCACCTATCCAACTGACTTCTGTCCCTCATTTCTCTTGTACAACATTGAAATAGTACCTGGCAATGAATAATCCAATAAGTTTGTTTTATTCCATTGTTGCCTCAGGTCCTTAATATAACGGCATATGAATCCCGCCAAAGATACTATGCTTCTAAAGGCCAGAAGCATTTCTACTTCATGGCGCTAAATGGTGGTGAGGTGTGCATTCTGATTTCCTGCCAAATATTTTCTGGATGAACTCTTTTCTATTGCACCAGCTGTGACCTCTTCCATTTCTCGCTGCAAGTCTAACCTTTTCTTCTTTTTGTATATTGTGTCTTTGATGAGAAATGATCAAATCATCTGTCTTTTTTTATCCTTCCCTCCACCTTTATTAGATCCCATTAACATAGGTCTGTGTGGCACCTGGCATCCATTTTTCTTAATCATCACAGTGCTTACACACCTAGATAAATCTGTTGCTACCACTTCTAATCACTTGCTTTGAATTTTTTCAGGTAATAGATGCTTGCACTAAGGGTAACTTGGGCCGGTTCATCAATCATAGCTGCAGTCCTAATTGCTGTACAGAGAAGGTGAAATTCTAGTTGATTTTATTTTAAACTTATTACTGCCCATGTTTCTTTCCTTTGTGAGTTAAATACCCTGATAATTTTCAATGCTAACCTATCTATTACATGCACCGAGTCAAAATATTGATTGTGCTTGAAATAGTGATCATGAATTTTATTGCCCTTGTGAGGTTACTAATTTTTCTCCCCTTTTCGTTTTCTTGCAAATAGTGGATAGTCAACGGAGAAGTCTGTATTGGAATTTTTGCTACGAGGAACATTAGGAAGGTATGGCTAGAAATTATCAGTAAACTATATCCTTTAAGAACACAGTGCAACTTTTATAATTTCGAATAAACAAACCGTGAATGTCTTTTTCTATAATCTAACTTGCCCCAGTGAAATGTTTTCTTGTATTATATCATCTCCTATCCCTTAGTCACCTACATCTATATGCCATTGCTACGTGTAATGCATATTTATTCTCAGGGTGAAGAATTGACTTTTGATTACAACTATGTTCGTGTATCTGGTGCTGCTGCCCAAAAATGTTTTTGTGGTACTACCAAATGCCGGGGTTACATAGGTGGAGACATATCAGGGGCTGAGATCATTTCTCAAGATAATGCAGAAGCGGAGCATGTTGAATCCATGGCTGCCAGCAAGGATGTTGATGAAGTGATAGGTGCAAATGGGTTTCGTTCTCACTCAAATGCAGATATTGTTGAGCATGAAACTTTTATTCAAAGAGAAGATTCAAACGATTGCCCATCTTCAACTCCAGAATTAAAACTTCACCAACAAACTTCAGCAACCGTATTTGACATCAGTGAGCGAGAAAATCCATTGGAAATGCTGAGTCCACAGGATGCTGAAGATGCCCGTACGCCTGTCCATGTGTCCCGAACTATTGAGAGTTCTTGGCAGTCAGAATATTATTTACAAAAGACCCCAAACACAAAGGATGGATCAGAAACTCCAAATGTAATGAACAGATCAGCACCTAGCTCTGATTTGGGGAGCAAACTGGCACCTGGTTTCTATACTAATAAGAAAAACAATCTAAAACTTCATCGTAATGTGAAACCATCATCTTCTCCTATTGACAATGTGCACACTTTGGAAGGTAATAATGTACCGCCCAATGTATCTCTCTTACCACCAAAGATAAATATGATGATGATAGTGATCTCTCCTTGCTATTTGTAGTTGAAGGGACGCTAAACAAACTTCTGGATGACAATGGAGGTATCAACAAGTGCAAAGTATGTGCCATATTCATCCGTTCTATTGTATAAATTCTTTGATGGTAGAGTTGGACCACATATTTCTATTATGACTTTTGATGTGGTGACTTGTAATTATGATACATTGCGATACGCTGGATAGAAAAGCAACACAATTCAATGACATAATTAATGAAAGTTTGAAAGTCTTATTAAATTAGGAGAACTTAGATAAGTGATGCTCACATTTCTGGATTACAAATGCTCAAGAGCATATAGTATATGAAATATCGACTAATGGTGCTCACATTTCTGGAGTTCAAGTGCTCAAGAACATATAGTATATCAGATTATCAGAATATGGAATATAGACTAGTAGTGCTCACATTTCTTTAGTACAAAAGCTCAAGGATACAATGCACAAAAGAACTTTTGATTGGTCGTGTTTCTAGTGTTTTTGGACCTCTTTAAGTCTGAAATGGTTCTTAATTGCATGTACATGATATGGCTTGAACCGGGAAGACTACTGTTTGCATGTGTTGAATGTCGCATCAATCAGACCTCCAATAGTGCAAAGATTTGTTTCTATTATAGCTTTGCTTATATGTTCTAACTAGTGGTAAAATCCTTTTTTTTCCTTGACAGGATTCAGCAAATGGATACTTGAAGCTTCTTGTTATGACTGCAGCAGAAGGTGACAATGCGGGGGGCACATCTAATAGGTTTGATTAATGATTATGATTACTAGCTGCCATGTCAAACAAGTATATCCTTGTCCATGCTAAACCCTAAATACGTTACTGTTTTATTTCAGTGTAAGAAATCTTTCCTTGATTCTTGATGCACTTCTAAAAACTAAATCACGTGCTGTCCTTTTCGACGTCATCAGCAAGAATGGTATATTGCCTCACCTTTCTGCAACCTTCATCATAAAAGATATTGTTCTCAATTACTGATTTGTACACTATTTTGTTTTATCGTGTGACAGGATTGCAAATGCTTCACAATATATTGAAGCAGAACAGAGACAACTTTCATCGTATACCGATAATACGGAAGCTTCTGAAGGTTTGCACTTCACTGGTTTGATGTTATCAATTCCTACATTCCCCTTTTGCATGGTTTCCAATTTATGTATTAATGTGAAATTGTGTACTTGGTATAATATCATCATTTGATGTTATTTCCTGTGGGAGAACTATAGAAACAGAACAATCTGTTGATCCTTATGAGTGTTGGCATCTTCCTTCAGGTATTGGAGTTTCTAGCTTCTGAAGACATTCTTACACCCCGAGATATAAATAGTGGCCCTCGATGTGCTGGAATGGAAAGGTTTTTTTTTTCTTTTTAGTTATTTATGTTGTATATGTGATAATTGAGCTTTCATGTCTCCTAAAATATCTTGTTGCATGGCCTTTAATTATGCAATTGGCTTTTACTTGTGAATTGTTTATTTAAGCCGATTCCTTCTATTCCGTGTCTCTTAGACCTATTTCCTAATCCTGCCTTGGTTGAATAATATGCAAGCTTCTTTGAGGTGCTGATAATCTGATATTATAACTATGAATCCATGATTACAAATGATCAATGGTCGCAGCACGTGTTACTGCTAAGTGCTAACCCTATCGCTAAGCTTTAGCCGGTGCAATAAAATGTCAATATGCTATGGAAAATAAAGGGATAAAACCTTGTGTGCCATTGTGCTTGACCTTAATCCTATCTTTTCCATCACTAGTTAACTTATCCCTTTCTATGCCATCACAATTGCTTGATTATTTCCTTGTGCGCCATTGTAGAAAACTTATAATTTTATTTAAGCTGTGCCAACATTTTAAAAATCCAAAAAAAATCAAGATTTATCAAGTATGCAGCAATTTAAATATACATATTTTTTGGGTTTTATATTCATATTTTATGTTAAAAGCATTTTTTAAGTGTAAATTTAATATAAATATTGGAAAGTATAAGTGAATTGTCCACCATTCCTCATTAGATCAGGCTTTTTAGTGAACTGGTCGGTACATACAATTTAATATGGTATCAGTCGTCCACTCCTATTCTACTTTTGAGGCCTGAGGTAGCCTCCACATGCGGGGTTGTGTTGGAAAGTATAAGTGAGTTGCCCACCTGTCCCCATCAGTTTAGGCTTTTGGGTGACCTGGTTGGTGCATGCAACTTATAATAAAAAAGTTCATAAGAAAATAAAGAATGTAGATCAAAATATTGCATATTTTATAGCATTATGATTTTTTGTGTGTGTTTGTATAGCTTAAACAAAAATTATAAGTTTTTTACCGGTGGCACATAGGACAATAGTTGAGCAACTATGATGGAAAATGATGGAGAGATTACTAAGCTATGGCACATAACAGAGAATCATCCTCTGCATTGACATAATTTTTCCCCTGAAAGAACCCTCGTTGCTCTATAAATTCTATTTCTGAAGCTTTGGTTACACAAATTTTGTCTTGCAGCTTCAGGGATTCGATGTTGAGCTTGGTCTATCATAAGGACACACAGGTAATGAATGTACTTGCAATGCATGCTTCTCAACTTTTGCTGTGGATATAGATATGCAAAATTTCCTATTTGTTAGATGGTGGATATGCATGTGCATAGTTTTACATATTAATTGAACAAAATAATTAATCTGGGAGGGAAGTTGCACTGTAAAAGAAAACCTTTGATATTCTTCTCTTACCAAGTCCTGTTGAACTTTGATATAGGCTTTTCATTTTTTCAATAATGTATGCGTTGGATAGTTTTTTTTTTGGGTGAAGGGTAGGTATTACGTAGTTTATGTATGGCTGACTCTGCCAAAGCCAAATGTAATTTCTCCAATATGTAAAGCGACATTTTTTTTTGCTGATTTTAACAGGTTCATCAAATTGCTCGGAACTTTCGTGATAGATGGTTTCCTCGTAATATAGGAAGAAGCGAACAAACAGAACACCCACACACATCCACATCTGCACAGGATTTACAGGGAAGTTCTGCAGTTGGTGGATTAGTTTCAACTTCAGTCAATTCCACAGATTGGAATTTCACTAGAAGAAAACGTAAGAGCCGTTGGGATTATCAACCAGATGACCATTACAAAATGGTTGGATTAAAAATTCAGAAAGTTTTATCTGGACATAGTGAATTGGATCCTGAGACTGGGTTGATGAGAAATATGTTGCAGGGGAATTGGGGAACAAACAGCTGTCATAATAATGTTCCTTATATGGGAAGTTCAACAAAGGGTGAGAATGATGAAGCACCTCCTGGATTTGAGTCTCAACAAGAATGTCAGCCTGCGCAAGCTTTATTTTTGGGGGTAGCTCCAGGTTTCTGCCTGGAGAGGTATCAACATAACTTAAGTATTTCATATGGTATTCCGGTTGCTTTTGTTGAGCACTTCGGAACCCCAGAAAATGGAGGCCAGTGTCGCCAAAAATGGAAAGTTGCGCCTGGTGTGCCTTTCAATCCTTTTCCACCATTGCCGCCCTATCCACGAGGGGGTCCTTGTCCTTCGACTTCGCCAACCCAGATGTCTCAGCATAATGGAACACTTGCTGTGAAACAGAACAGTTCAGGATATTGTGGAAGAACTATGAACAGAGGTGGAAGAATGCATAGATATTGGCAGAATGGGACAAGAGCGCATGAGCCATACAATCATCAACCATACAATCATCAAGGAAGGAGACTTCCAAGTAATCATCATAGACTTGAAAGATGCTGGTCTTCAAGGCCTCAGGAGCATGGTGATTCAGGACCCAAACCTGGTTTTGGAACCCTTTAATAGTGGTACACATGTCAACTCATGTTCGTCAGAAGTGTAACAGAAATTGTGGGAGCATTTAATTTCTGTTTAACAGGAGTTGTTATGTGTTATTGTCATTTCATTAGAGATAGAACATATGCTGCAACTAGGTCATTGCCGGTGCAATTTTGTTGGTAATTATTTTGCTCATTGGCTTTCTGTGCCCAATGTGTAATCTCAATAGGAATAATTGATTTGATTCAAATCTTTTTACAGGCTAAATGACTAATTGATTATTGACAATCTTCACCATCATCATGCTATGTTTCCTTCTGTTTTTGCTTGTACGCATCCTTCATTGTCATATTCCTTCTGTTTTTCTTGTCTGCATCATTCGTTTTCCGCAGAGCGACTTCTGCTTTGGTATTATCTCAGCCTTAAGATGTGGCTTTAGCTTTCTGTTCCTGTATGTGCACGCAATGCCAACAAGATTTCAGTTTGGCAGCAGATGAGCTCATACCATGAAAGTAGTCTTCTACTTTATGCCATATCCACTTCAATAGGAAGAAAGGTATTTCTTTAACCATGCATATGAAAGGTAACTATTTGGTCGTTCTGAAATGCGGTCAATTGTTCGGAGGGCTCCTAACTTTCAGGCCAATTGCTTTCAAGGTATGTCAGCTGAAGTACTTCACCTTAATTTTGCTCCTTCAACATTTCTCTGTTCTTTGTATTTGTTCTAGTTGTGTTATGCTATAAGCATGTCAATGGATAGATTTTCTAGTGTTTGTGTCAATGATCTGCTTAAATTAATTAATATTGCTGCTTTTTTAAAGTTTTTTTTGAAAGAACAGCAGGAGCACTGCACCTCATTAAGGGAGAAGAAAAAGATCACTGAGTTACACAAGGTACAGTAGCAGATTGGGTGCGACCGTGAGAGATCCCTAATTCCGCTGCTTATAAAAACGCAGCTAGAGAACAGAATAAGGGGATCAACAGGAAAAACAAAAAAACTAAAAGCTTAGGACGAAATTGAATCGTCCATGATCATCGACAGCAAGTGCTAAGGCACCTATCGAGGACGTCCTCATTTTGTTTTCAGGAACACTCGCTATCGTCACCGTTATGTCTTGAAAAATTCTTCTATTCTTTTCTTTACAAATTCTTCTATTCTTTTCTTTACAACTTCTTCTGTTCTTTTCTTTACATATGTTACAAGAATAAATAATGAGCTCATCAAAACTCCTTCTATGCTCTTTGGTTACACCTTTCCTTGCCAGGCTCCACCATTCCCGAGCCATTGCTGACCAGCAGTTGGGACAACATGCCCGGCTGCTTTTTAATTTTAGTTTTTACTGGATTGATCCACTCGGAGAAAGAAGTCATGCTGGGTACGACATGAACATATGAATGGTCATCCTTCCTGCTACCGATGTATTCTGATTCGTGGATGTTTCACAAAGAACCTGTCTATGTAGAAAGAATGATTTTTCTAAATCAATGTTACTGTTGTTTTTTTTTTAACTAAAATGTTACTGAAATTTAACAGCGTTGAAGCTGCAGGTATATATTTGTTCTCTTATTCAATTCGATTTTCTTTCTAGGGCGAACAGCAGGGTTTTTTACAGTTATATATTGCTTAAAATATATGTACATAATTCCACTCAAAAGATATGCACACTAGCCAGAAAACTGGAAAAACAAAAGGGAAAAAAGTAGGAAAAAGTGAGCATGGTCTCAACACTGTTATGCTCGCTATTGAATGAACACTGGTGTGCTAGCGAGCATTCGTGGTTCCGTACTCTCGTGGTAACTGACCTAGCAGATTTTGCTTTTGCTTCGATGCATGGGATTGGAGGTAGGGTTAGAGCATCCGCATTGAACCTATGTCCTCGTTGTCTATTTCGCTCTTAGCTACTCGCTCTATCCTTTTTTCTAATTTTTTTCACAATTTACATTACACTATAATAAAAGAATTGTTCTCTCCATCATCTACTCTACTCAAAGTTACAATATTTTGGAGTGACTGCTACAGATGCTCTTACTGCTAGACACGCTGAATTATTATAGAGAAGCCGGCCCTGTTTAAAATCCATTGGTCATCGGTCACCAGCAGCTGCTTGCTGGTTACTGTTGTCCTTGTTTGTGATGTGCATGCTTGTGCTGTGCCGGGCTGGTGCTTCGGTACGAGCATGACGATCATTTTATCACTGTACGTTTCCTTTGATATCTCTGCCACTCGCTGGACCCAGTGGTGCGAGATTGTGAATTCGTGGCTACATGTGTTGGATTTTTATAGTATTGCTATCAAGATCTCTATATTTCGTTTTCTATATCTTTTTCTGTAAATCACTATTCATTCCCTATATTTTCATCATCTTCAGCAGAGTCTTATCTCCGAAAAGATACAGTGATTCTCTGACTCTGGAGAGAGCCTCTAAATTTAGAGATTGAGATAAAAACTCTGTTGGATGAATATAGAGACCGAGACTATTCGTAATAGTATTTTAGGGAACGTTTTAGAGAACCTGATAGTAATGCTCTTAGAATTTTGCAGCCTGGGAGGTGAGCAGGGGAAATATCCAATCTACCCTAAGTTAGAATATCTCGGTAAATGAAATATAAGAGAGGGAAAGGTGGATAAATAGTGAAAAAAGGTGTGAATAGTGGCTGGAGTTAGGACATCATTGGTATTGTCTAAGCGGGTGAAGAGAGATGAGGGAGAGGGAGTAAAAGAGATAAATAAGAAGAGAGATGAGGGAGATGGGGGGTAATGTCCACTTGGCTTTACAATTGTGAGGTACTCGAAGACCAATAAGAGCGGTGACTTCTGATTGAACAATATTTAAATATGGTTCTGTAACAACATTTGATGCCTATTCTTTTCTTATTTCTCGGTAGTTGTTCGTATGGAATTGACATTAGTAGGTTCTTATCTTCTGTAATTAGAAGATTCTTTTCTAGCTCGAGCCCTACTACTGAAGAGTCGAAGTTCCTATCAATGTTCTTGGTGCGGCAACATTATATCCATGTGGGAAAAAACTACATCCTAGACAGTCCAATGTGCAAAACAATTATACCAAACTGTTTTGAACTTGTGATGGTAAAATGTTTCGGCAGTATTTTTAGGAAAAAGCGTTGATTTGATATCTTAACTATATTCACCAGACCATTTGGATCCCTAATACGAAATACTAGACTTCGCTAGTCCTGCAAGTATCAAAACCATACTTGATTGGGCCTTTGATCGGTACACGATGGTTTTGGAGAAGTTTTTCATGGGTGGCATAGTATAACTGATGTGGTAGCTAGTGGCAACAATGTGGCTGCCACACCCTCTCTTCTTTCTCTCCATCTCACCTCTCTCTTTAATCTCTCTCTCTAATATCTCACTCTCCTCATGAATCCCTCTCTCAACGGCGACGACCGTGTGATAACCGACCTTGCTCGGCCATACATCCTGTGTTATTTGTATCTGCCTCGGATTAGTTTGCTAGTACTTACAGTTTACATGGTGAATAATTGCCAAAATGATAAAACTTTATTACATTCCAATTGATGGTCAGAAGGCCAAATTAGCCTAGTTTATTAGGACGGTGGAAATAATAAGTAAAAATAAAATCCACATGTAGAGATTGGATGATTGTATCCTAGACGTTTTGATAGTCATCCACGAATCCGATTTTCTCCTCCAGCATCGCCTCACGGTCTTAATAGTTTCTGCCTGTGGTTTAGGCAGCCTATACAAGTGTGCAAGAGTGTGAATATGAAACACTTAGCAAGTCTAGTAGAGTATGCAGTATAAGGCCATAACAACAAACGTGAAGGATTTATTTGCATAAAGCAAGTTGTCCTATTTCGAGTGAAACATTTTTAGAAAAAAAAACACATTAACAAGTATTTGTCAAAGTCTCAGCCTCCCTAGGCAAAATCATTTTCTGCCTTGCCTTGCCCAATCAAGTTATCTAATCCTAGCTGCCTAGGCCAAATCATTTTATTGGCTAAATGATTTTCAAAATTATAGGAGGGAAGTATATCATATGCAATCGCCCTTTGCTCGCCCTTGACCATGGCACGACTATTTGGATAGTTTTGGCTCTGTTGAGTTTGTACACGTTCACCTCAAACGAAATCCAATATTTGCGTCAACACGATTCCTTGTCGTGCGACTAGCGAAAAATGTCACATGACCATTTGGTACGACACGGCTAAGAATGTTCCCACCCACTAGGTTTCACCACCAAAAGTCCACAAATCAAACCAGAAGCCACCGTTAGAGCTTCATGCTAGTACTATCCCTTGGGATAAACCCCATGTTCCACCTTTCAGCAAGATACCGAGCTAACAAAGTCGAACTACTCAATCAAAGCCAATCTGTTCCGACATCAGGAGTCTATAATGTACGACATTGTTCATTTGCTTGGTTGCATAAAGAAGTTGTCCTTGGGCTAGAACGTTTTTCTTCCGTCCCAGCTACAACCACAGGCCCAATAACCCACTTGGAATGTTCCAACCTTACTTTGACTACACATAGTTCCTCCCCAGACCCCAAATCTGCATGTCCTTTCAAATTGTTTCCAAAGCCCCAATTTCCCCAATTTGCCATCAATGGAATAATCATGGAATAAATAATTTAAAGTAAATAATTGATTTCACTGATAAAAAACCGATAATAATGTGTTATCACTAGCGATTGTTATCACTGGCGTTTTTCGGCGTGACAGACATGGAGTGGGGTGGAACAGGCCTCATAACTGATATAACTAATGATTTTTTATCCATCAACTGGTGATGAAAAGGCATGGATAATTATTTCTGTAGTGTCTCAGTTTTCGGCTGCCTCGCCTATGTCTTGAACTCTTCGCCACCGTCTTAAGCTACACTTTTTTCCATAGGGATGACAACATCAACGAGATCTAAAAATTAATGGTTTCTTGTACACATACCTAACTAATGAGGACCAAAAATTAAGGTTTTGAAGTTAATTAGGTATCAAAATGTGGGGACCCAATTTCCAATATTGAATATTAGAATTTGTTTCTCCGAAAATAAGAAATTACATAATTGCTTGCACAACCACACAACTTTATTTCATAGAATTTTTTTACAGATAAGAGTACAATACCAAAAGTGGTGTATTTTCAATCCTAATTCCTAATTTAGAGTGATGAGGACATCAATGACGCGGTTGCCCAAGACGGGAGGACGTCGAACTCGCTGCCGGGTCCGGTTCGGACTGCCTGGACCAGCGCACCTTCAAACGGATGCCCAGATCACATACGACATACAAATGAGGCAAATAAGGACTCTACGGAAAGATATCGAGATAAGCTTTCCAACGGATCCAACCACGCCTCCAAATTCCATCCGAGTCAATGGGAATCGCGAAAATAATCTGACGGGCAGAAACTGTCCGGCGCTGCGTCACCATATTTTTGGGCCCAAAGCCCGTGTACCCCTAGAGTTAGGGTTGAGTACGTGTGGGCACCTGTTTGGGCACCCCTCCTCTGGCCTCCGCCCTATATAAGTCCCACGCCGTGCTACGTTTTAGTTGGGTTTTGTTTAGTTGATTTCGTCACTGTCGTGTGAGATTTCGCCTTGTTCTTCTTGTGTCGGCTAGACCAACAGGACCAAGAATCTGAACCCCGTTATCCTTAATATATATTCGCAATTCAGATTGCTTATCTTGTGTTCTTGCTCGTTCTTCGGTTGCTTGCAGGAACCGTCCTTCGTGGACAGGTCGATCGTGCTTCTGGTTCGGTCGATAACAATCGTTGTGGTGGTTTAGCGATCGCCGGGATTTCCAGTTCCTTTGCGGGGTTGGAAGCCGGATCGTTTAGGTCTCCGTGACACCTTACCGAGTTATCTTTACCATCTCTCACCAGAAGATCGGGACCCCGCGTCCGCGCCCATCAAGTGGTATCAGAGCCGGGTTGCCTGGTGAGAAATTTTCGTTTTCTGTTTAGTACATTGGTTTCATACCTAGAGTCCAGAAAATTGCCACAAAAAAAAAATCCAAGCCCTTTGAGCCTTTGCTATTACCGTAAAGTTTAATTCTTGTTGAATTTGCATTACATCGTCGAGTCGCTGCTTCAAACGGACGCCCAGATCACATACGACATCCAAATAAGGAAAATAAGGACCCTATGGAAAGCTATCGAGATAAGCTTTCCAACGGATCCAACCACGCCCTCAAATTCCATCCGAGTCAACGGAGATCGCGCAAACAATCTGCCGGACAGAAACTTTCCGGCGCTGCGTCGCCGTATTTTTTGGCCCAAAGCCCGTGTACCCCTAGAGTTAGGGTTGAGTACGTGTGGGCACCTGTTTGGGCGCCCCTGCTCTGGCCGCCGCCCTATATAAGTCCCATGCCGTGCTACGTTTTAGTTGGGTTTTGTTTAGTTGATTTCGTCACGGTTGTGTGAGATTTCGCCTTGTTCTTCTTGTGTCGGCTAGACCAACAGGACCAAGATTCTGAACCCCGTTATCCTTAATATATATTCGCAATTCAGATTGCTTATCTTGTGTTCTTGCTCGTTCTTCGGTTGCTTGCAGGAACCGTCCTTCGTGGACAGGTCGATCGTGCTTCTGGTTCGGTCGATAACAATCGTTGTGGTGGTTTAGCGATCGCCGGGATTTCCAGTTCCTTGCGGGGTTGGAAGCCGGATCGTTTAGGTCTCCGTGACACCTTACCGAGTTATCTTTACCATCTCTCACCAGAAGATCGGGACCCCGCGTCCGCGCACATCATAGAGTGTAGGGAAGACTTAGAAGTCCTAGCCGAAAAGATCCATTTCTTCTTCTGTTATATCAAAATCTGCAACCGAAAATGGATCTGTCCATTTAAAATAAACAGTTCCCGATTATACGGTATGTATAAACTTGCAGGTTCCAATAGGAATTTAAATAATAACTACACGGAAAGATTATCAAATAAGAGTGTTGGTTTTTCTTATAATATTTTATGCAATTATTTATAGATTTAAAATTCTATATTATTTCACCAAAATTTCTCTTTTTATAAAAGATTTAATACATTAACAAATACTATCTCCAAATACTCCATTCCTTAACACATCTTCTTTTAGATGCCTATTCTTTTTTTTAAAATCATGAGAATTATGAATAAAATAGGCATCACCCAATTGACACAACTTCATATTCTCGAAGTAGGGACCATCGATGTTTTTGTTAATCAGCTCCGCAGAACCTATCCAACTTTACCCATACAATAGCTTTTTATATGGTTGGATGATAAATGTGTCATTTTTATTCAGTAAAACTCAAGGTTTTGCAATATATCGCACACCGCGCAGATATTGGAAAAATAACCTCAACAATGCTAAGCTCCGCACAATCACTACGATAACCTTGCTAGTGATTCACTTGCTTAAAGCATTGCGGAAAATATCGCATGCATTAAGAAATATAATAAAATAATGCCTCGCCTTTTTAAGTCATTACGGTAACCTTGCTAATGACTTAAGTTTATAAAGTTTCATTTTCATTCACTTTTCACTTCCATATCAATAAATGAATTTATTATATGGACAATGATTTTCTATCCTATTTTTAAATACATTATTACAAAAATTTTCTTATGCTAGGGTAGTGTACAAGATGATTATTTAAGGAGGGCCTTTGGTAGTGGATTTTTGGAGTAATTGTTCTACATAAAAGAGAAATTATATAAATAAATATGGGGAATTTATATAATTAAATAACTAAAAAGTAATGTAATAATTAAATAGATATATGGCAATAGGAAATTCAAATGCATCAAAGATAGGGAAACCTGCCTTCTTCGTAGACCGACTCGGATTCTAGCGGATTTTCCGGATAATCCTCTTCAGGAATTTTAGAAGTATTTAATTCAATATCTAACGAAAATAAAGAAAAAAATCAATAACCAAGAAATATTTGGAAAATTTATGAATGCATGAAATTTGAATGCAGGGGAAAAGGCTTGGCTGATAAGGTGATGGTTTGTATGATTTCGAAAGATAGAAAAATTTGTTTTATTTGGACAGCATTTTGGGAGTCCTCCGGGTAGCAGGATTATACATGTGTACGTGAGATTTTAAATTGTGGATCAACAAATTTCCAGAGGTCGGGGTCAACGACAACCACGTTGCCGGAGTTCTGAGATGGAAATTGTTGAGAGTATAAAGTGAAAATATTGGAAAAAGAATTTTTATTAAAATATTTGTTCTAATAATAGTTTTTTAGAATGCTTAAATATTTTAAAAATAATTTTTCTGAATTTTTAAAGGTTAAAGAAGGGGAAATGAATTTATTTAAGTTTATTTTATTGATGAAAATGTGGTTTAATAATTTTATTAAGTTATTAAACATTTATAAGATTTAATGATTTTTTTGCATAATTTTTCAATTAAATTTGGTATTTAATAAAAATTTAGGCAACATTTCTAGAGGATTTTTCAAAAAGGAAAATAGAAAGAAACAGGATGGGCCTTAACTGGGCTTAGATGGGCTGTATTGGGCCTTGGCCTAGGAAGGATTTGAGAAAGAAAGAGATTGACAGGTGGGGCCCTGTGGTCGGTGTGAGAGAGAGGGATTCAGGGAGGGAACTCACTGGATGATGGCGGCACTGGCGAGCGGTGACCGGAAGTGGCGAGGTGGTGGCCGGAGTGGGTGCTCACAGGGTTGCTAATCCAGATGGGGGTAGTGGTGATGCTTGACAGCGTCGGAGCCGACCAGACGGCGAGGTTGGGCGGCGGCGTTTGGAGGTGGCGGCGGAGGGAGATGCTCCGATGATCGCCGGTAGGAGGTGGTGGTGGAGGAGGAAGGAGAAGTCCTGGGGGAGACCTATTTATAGCCGGGGATGGCGGTGGGGGTCAGAGGCGGAGGCCGTGGTTGCAGGTGAACTACGGCGAGAAATTCCGGCGAGGCGGTGGCGATCTGGGGGCGCCGTTAAGGGGGGAAATGTAGGCGGCGACGTGGCGAAGCCATATAGGCCGTTGCCATGGCTTGGAAGGCTCGGGAACGACAGTGGCGAGGGATTCCGGCGGCAGCACGGCGGAGGCGGCGGTGCCGGCTGTTTTGGGGAAGGCGGCGTTGTCGGGTAGGGGAAATCCAAGGGCGCCGTTGGATCTTGAAAGGAAATCAATGGGTGCCGTCAGATTATTTCCAACGAAGGGGTACAGTGGGTGCGACGTGGCTGCTTCCTGAGCGTTGGATTAAACCGATATAATCTTGATCGTCCGCTGTCACGTAATGCACCGGTCAGGAAAGGAAAGAGACACGCCGAAGCATATTTCCAGAAAAGGGAAGTGTAAACTGAGGATTTTCTAAATAAGGAAAGATTTAATAGAATTTTCTGAAATTTCTTTTAAGCTTTAGAAATTTTTAGAAAATTGATACGAGGTCAGAAAAATATGAAATAAATTTCTAAAAATCCAAATAATTGAGGAGAATTTTAATATGTGAAAATATATTATATTTTATGGAATTTATTTCCTTTTAAAATTATAAAATAGCATTCCTTTAATAGTAAAATTAGGGAATGGTCTAGGAAAAATAATAATTATTTAGGATATGGTTCAGGGAGATATTTTCATGATTTCCTGAAAAAAATTTTAAGCTAAAATTGGGAAATTTGGGATATGTTACACAAAATGAGTTGATGACAATAGTTTAGGGACCGTCATATGAGGTTTGCTAGTGTTTGCGAGGTACCTTGATATGGACCGTCGATCACAAAAGGGCATATAGGGAAGTATTAAAATTTATAATGAGTGGCAGTTGGGTAATTAGTTGAGGATCAGTGGGTAATCCGTTCTGATTATTTCTCTCCTGTGAGCTCTCTCCCCCAAATTGATTGCGACGTGGTTGAAGGTTGAAGACGGCGTTGTTGGGCCTTTGTCTGGGCCATGGCGGTGAGATCGACGCGGCGGAGGTCGGCTACACTTGGAGATCACCGACCTCGTCTGGTGGTTGCCGACATCGAAGGTTGAAGACGGCGTTGTTCGGCCTTCGTACGGCCCCGGCGGTGAAAGCGACACGGCGGAGGGCGGCTACTTGGAGATCACCGGTGTCGTTTGGTGGTCGCCGACATCGAAGGCATAATTTCCTTCTCCAACTGCTGGCATGGTCATAGATTTCCTTCTTGTCCAACGGGCGCCTCACCTCAGCTTAGAGATTGAGTCAGCGATAATGGAGGATGCGGCAGTTGCAAATCTCACACGACACCTTTGCCCCTAATTAATTCGATGTGAAATGACCTGGTTACCCTCCGTGCCCATGTACCTCTGCCGGTACCTTTGCACCTTTGCGTTCGTACCTATTATCGTGCATCGTCCGATCCGAGGGAATGGATGGCCCATATTATTCGCAAGCACCGGAGAACTTTCCCCGTAATATTTTAGGATTGGTGGCCCAAAAAGTGAAAAACAATGTGAACTAGACGACACAAAATTAATTTTTAAACAAACGAACATGGGCACTATCATTTTATTAAAAAGAGGAAATTGCACATTGTACAGAGAGAAGGAATTAAGAGAGCGAGAAGTTTTATAAAGAGAGAGTGCTACTTGATAGAGGCCAGCGCGTCTCCAAAAGAACGATGTCAGAAACAATCCTCTCCACCACTTGCAAAACTGGGAGGCTGTGTTGCTAAAAGAGACGCCGATTAAACTATTCACATCTGTCTATCATTGACCATAGCGATCTTGTTTATGTTAGAATTGTTGGGCCTGGCCCATTTATTATCTAAATAATTCTTGGAAAATCTCAAAGGTCCATGTATGCATGAGGCATATGAAATTTTTTTAGTACCATATTGCTAGTGGGAGGAGTGGAGGACATGCTTAAATAGTGGAGCTTGCTCCCTTCCACTAGAGAATGTGATGGGAGAAACAAATAGAGAATCACACGCGCGCGCTCGCTCGCCTGGCCGGGCTTGAGGCGGGGCGGCGCGTGCGCGTGCGCACGGCACCTGCGTGAATGGTCCGCCGAAACCGGACCCTCGTGCTTGCGCAGGGGCAGCCTCTTTTTACAGTTTTATTTTTTTTACTCTCCGGATTTTGCGGGTCAGATATGGAATATGCAAATCATGTTGAACTCGGTCGCGGCCCGTTTCGCGATCCGTTTGCCTCACGTGTTTTGTTATATAAATCTGCCGCCGCGCAGTCCAGAGAGATCAGATCAGATCGACCTAGGTTTTGCCACTTCCCTCTGCTGCGCCGCCGCTTTGGTTCTTCTCCATCCCGTGGGCCGGCGTGCATCGGCGTTCGGGAGAGCAGGTCTCCGAAACCGATCGCCCTCGAGCTCCTGCATCGGGTAGGGCGAATCAGGTTTTTGGGAAGCGCTCGGCGCGACTGCTCGCTGCTTTCTTCTTCCGCTTCGCGAGGACTTCTTCCGCTACGTCGTCGCGATCTGCGTCGGCAACACATTCTCCAAGACGGCGTTCGATTCTGAGAACCAGAACCAAACCCCGCCGCAACTCGTACCGTACGGCGACGACGACCAAGTCCAGTAAGTCATCACCTTCGCGAGTTCACCAGAGAGATATACGTGTAGTTTTCTGCATGTGTATCTAGGTTGTGCTTCTGTGGTTTCAACCTGTTTTATCTATCACTCAGACGTTGTACATGTTATATCTCTTTATTAAAATAAACCTGAAAGTGCTAATTATTCCAACAGTTTATACGTGTCGTGCGTGAGAGAATGGCGAACGAAAAAGAAACGGGATTATATACGTACAGATTACATACATATACACACAGTGACATGACATGAACCTCCAACTAACAACAACATGGGTGCTCCGAATCAATCCCTTGTACCTGCCGGCCGGCTCATTTGACTGTGATCAGTGAGGCTAGAGCTAGCTAGTACTAGTACTGTGCTACACGTACGTACTTGTTGGATGACGCTGGACACAGCGTATGAGCCCATGCTTTACTTTGCCCGTAACTTAATTAATTACAGTACTGCCTGCAGGCTGCAGGCGTGAGGCTCTCATCGTGAGCTGCTGAAAAACTGTCAACCGAGCTGAGCTATCTTCGCGGTTTTAGCCTCTTGCTTGACGTAATTAGGACATATTTAATGGTGGAAATTTTTTTTACGGCTTTGAATTAGATGAATAGTGCTGGGTCATAAAATATTGCAAAAAATTATCACCACTAAAGATTCCCTTGGTCTGTAAAAAATTTAGCATTTTTTCAGCGGTGACTTGTAATATATAATAATCTCCTAGGCGATGTGGTGGCAACCGACACAACTACACCATGCATATGCATCCCATGATTGGTCTACGGGGTCCACAAGGCAGAGCACCATTTCGAAGCCGTGTCGTCAGGGTGTTTCTTGTTCGGCGGCTTTAAAGGATGTTGATATAGACCTTCCCTAAGTGGCTCTGTCAAAAATGCGGTGTTGTCGTCGGGTTTTTCTTGGACCGCCAACAAAGATAGCGTCGACGTAGTGCCGACGGACCTGTGTCGGCGGTTCTTCTAGCGGCCGCCTACACACGATGTAACGGTGTTCGTTAAGCCCGAGAAAGATCACATCTCAAACCTTGCCCACATACTAAATTGGTTTCGCCGGATTACCGGATTCTGGACTAACATGCAAAATACTTTTGTTCTTCCAATATCCTGCCAGCATCTGGTCACTGATTTCCCGGCAATTGTCAAACCGTGGCTGAGCAAGTACGTAGGAGCACCTGGGTTGCCCCTGTCCCCGAAACCTTTACGGCTCATTCATTTTTAGCCTCTGCTGCGCGCCGCCTACTCCTTCTCATTCTCTCTTCCATTATCCCCACTTATTGATTGAATGCAATAGCTGTGCGTTCTAAGGTGCCTTAAGCAACAATTGATAAATTTAGAAGAGCTGGCAATGGAAGGGGTGCTCACTGTCACTGCAAAGTTAACTAGCAGAAGAAAGTCTGACAACCTACTGAATTCGGTGGATCTGGAGTCCTGAACCTTGAGCCCTTCGCGTGCGGTGGTCGTGGTTTTAAAGAATTATAATAAACAATGATTATGTTCTGTAGATGCATTACAATAACGGGTTTGCTGATTTTAAAATGTTTGAAATTTTCTTATCTATCAGTCATTGTAAAGTTGTGTTCTAGTAACATTGCACTGCTTACATGTGCTCACATGGGGACTTGGGGTTGCCCCTGTCCCTAAAACCTTCACGGCCCGCCTTGTCCTTCTCAAATCTGTTCTCTCTTCCATCCCCACTTATTGGTTGAATGCAACAGCTGTGCGTTCTATGGTGCTTAAGCAGATCGGTAAAATTAGAAGAGCCTGACAGGACCTGGTTAGTGGTGCTCACTGCAAAGTTAACTAGCAGAAGAAAGTCTGACGACCTATTGAATTCGGTGGATCTGGAGTGCTGGATCTTGAGCCCTTCGCGTGCGGTGGTCGTGGTTTGAAAGAATTAATAAACAGCGATTACGTTCTGTAGATGCATTACAATAACGGTTTTGGTAATTTTTAAACGTCCGAAATTTTCTTAGCTATCAATTATTTTAAAGTTGTGCTCTAGTAACACTAATATTGCACTGCCTACTAATGTGCAATTTTAGTATAAAATTGTTATTATGTAAATTTACTAAATACATATGCTCACGTACCTTTTCCTTCCTATGTTTCTAGTCATCATATTTGTTTCGGTCAATATAAAATTGCACACTAGTAAGACTAAAATTAACTTGTTAAAATTATTCAAATCTAGCATAGGCGTAGTACAATTCTATAAAAGAAAATTGACCAAAAATTATTTTATTTTTCATCAACTTACAGTAAGTCGCTCCGTATATAATCCTTGGCCGTCCGGAGCTATAACATATATTTTTTTTTTTAAAAAAGGACGATCTCGACGTAGCTACGGCCCGTATATATCCGCCCCTAGTCCCTAGCTACTTAATTTTGTTTTTCCCGCCGTTTCATGCATATGCGTGGCCTCGACGCCTACCCATCAATCAGGGCATGGCCATTTTCTCCAAGAATGGCCGTACGTGCATGCATGCAAACGTATGCATCAAGGCCGGTTGATCCGTCGATCGATCGGCGGCATATATGGATCATGAGGAATCAATTTGTGCATGATATATCACCAGCAACTCGAAAACAAAAACAACGCAAGATCCAAGGCTCCAGATCTAGGTGAATTGTATAGATGATGGTGGGAGATAACGAGGTGAGAGAGGATAGCCTTAATATCCTAGATAACAAATGGCCCCTTTCTTAGAAACAGCCAAAAAATGGATAAGAAATCTCACTGAGAGGGATACATATCATTTGGGCAATGAATCAACATCACTGGCTAACTAAAAATAGAGGAAATTTCGGTCGATGGTTTTTACATGATTCAATAACTAAGGCTTTGTTCTTTTCAGCGTAAAGCTCCATTGAGTTTTACCGTAGCAAATTTTGTTATTTTTATATAACCTCGTATTGTAGTAATTTGTAATGATTTTTTCGACGCTTTTAGTAGTTCTTCCGAAGATTTTAAAACTATTCGTTAATTATTATTTTACAATTATTATACCATTTTTTAGGACTCTTAATTTATGCTACAGTAAAACTCAACTTTACTAAACGCTAAAAAGAACAAGGCCTAAATTTACATATAATTTGATGTTGTAAAAAAAGGTGAAACAATCAACCAGATGATATTTTTTCAGTTGATGTAAGTTCATTCAAAACAAAAAAAATAAGGTACACAAGAAACTACCTATAGAACTGAAGGCATGTGAGCCAAAATAGTGCATACCTTTTTAACAGTTAAATTGTACACTTTTTACAACATCGAACCATATGTAAATGTTGTTATTTTCTAGTGTACTGAGATATTTCATCTATTTTCAGATGACTAATAAGAAACAATTCCTTTATCATTTTTATAGGGCTCATGGAAGGAAAATGAAAATAAACTAAAATAGC
Source organism: Raddia distichophylla (assembly GCA_005191435.1). NCBI lineage: Eukaryota > Viridiplantae > Streptophyta > Magnoliopsida > Poales > Poaceae > Raddia > Raddia distichophylla. The sequence continues at coordinate 1,576,976 of SPJY01001376.1, forward strand.
TAGCTACTATATACTCTCTGTTTCAATACTTTTGTCCATGTCCACCATTGTGCACAGATCAAGAAAACACAAACTCAAGTGAAAAGGTGCATTGAGATGACTAGCTACCTCTCCCTTTTAAATGGGTTTGGTTGGCTGCATGCAAAAATTTGATTGGATGCATTCATTTAATTTTTTTAAGACAATAGTTTGACCCGCTTTACTAGGATATAATATTAAAATGAATCAAAACATTCTTGGTTACCACAATAGACTAACAATTGAAAACATATACTCTCGAGATTGTTATGGACAAATATAAGCCGAAACGGAGGAACGGAGGGAGCATAATGCATTGAGAGGTTGAAAATTTATACACATAGCGTTTAATTAAATATGACGTGAGATTTTTAAAAACGTCTCATAGCTAGAAATCATGACCTTCAACCCTAAGGGCTTGTTTGGCAACAAAGTATTTTCATAGTTTCGAGGTAAAACCATGGTTTTAGAGAATACCATAGTATTTTGGCAATGAGGTGTTTGAAAGCAACCTCAAAAACTCTGTTTTGAAAACCATGGTATTGGCAATACCATGGTATTTTTGAAGTATTGTAGACTCCACTCCAAACCAATGTTTTCTCTCTTGTGCTAGCAAACCATGGTATTAAAAAACCATAGTATTTATGGTCATAGCAAAACACAAATCATAGTATTACAAAACCATGATTTTCAAAAACTTTATCGCCAAACAGGCTCTAAATGACTCCACTCATTGTTCATCGCTAATCAAGAGCTTTTCGTAGACACGCGGGAGTTCTCTGAAAAAGCTTATTTTTCATTCGATCGAGAGCTATCCTAGCTGACACGACCAGTCGGCCGGCCGGTGTTTAGAGAGAGGTCAGCATCTCGATCCCCATGAGCTGCATGCGATCAACCATTAATTCCCAACGAAATGCTAGTAATATACTATAACTATATATAAGCTTGGTACGTACGTCGACCGGTGTGCTGATCAGTGCAACGTACTAATTAACACAGCAAGGGTGGTAGGTAGGTGGGAACTAATTAATCACTCCCAACCTTCACATTCACATTCCTTTATTAATCCGACACTGTATATACACGGAGTAGTACGTCCTCCCCCACATGCATATAACATCACCACCTAAGCTGCTCCCGTCCTTGTTAATTACCATGCTTTCGCTCTCCATTGTTATAAATTAAGGACTAGCTAGCTCTAGGCTATGAAATTAAAAATGGACTAGCGGTTATATCCTTCCTTTTATTTGCCTTAAAAGTAGGTGCTAAAAGTAATACTAATACTAAAAAACCGGCCTCTCGGCCATACACCGTCCAATATACATGGTCGATCGGAAAAATAAGATCGATGGAAGACGTTGACAAGGTCAATTTTTTTACGATGGTTGACCTGTCATTATGTTATGGTCAACGGCCATGTGCAAGCCGTCGTTTGTAGTTTCATAATGTGGTCGATGGCGACAAGAGATCCCTAGGCACAGATGCCAACAACCTAGTTAAAGTCGTCAACCATAATGTGAGAGTATGGTCGATGGAGCCTACCGGCAACGGGCCTCCGCTAGCTCCGCTCCGTCAGAAGTTGGCCTCTTTTGATTGAATTGAATTTGGATCATAAATCAACACCGTGTGAAGCAATAAGCTGTTTTGTTCTTTTTAATTTTACTTTAATCCATGCGTAGATTATAATCTAAAAGGGTTATGAGTTTTCGGTTGAGGCCATGGAACATAGAGTTGGAGGGTTCAAACACATCATAAAAAAATGATTTTGAGAGCTTTATAAAAAATCATTGAAAGACATAAAAAATTAAGAGATATTTTACGGTACACTTTAGTGAATACGAACAGTTCATTCTCTTTGAACTAACGATTATATTAATTTATATTTTTTATAGTACCATGATAATACTTATACAACACTGTTAGCATATGTTTTATGTGAGAGCTCTTTGAACGGACGGTTAGATATAAATTATATATATTAATACTCTAGCATATTTTGTCAATGTTAATGTTTGACTCGCAAGAAATAATACATTTCTAAATTTAAGGCCCCAGTTATTGCGCCCTCCGGTCCGGGTGTGGTGATCAGCTAGTTTTCGATTTGCTTTTGTTTTTATTCGGTAGATAATAAATCTTGTTGAAATCTTTGCACATAGACGCAATGATCGATGGATGAAGGCAGAGGCGCAGACGCGTGCAGTCGCCACTCGCGAGCGCGTTTACTCCAGCTCCCATCCTGGAGGAGCAAGGCAGCTGCAGCACGCACTCGGTCAGTTCAGGTCCTCTTTGATAGCTTGTTTAGTTTTAGTTTAATTTTTGTTGGTAAAATTTGACCATCTTTGAAAGTTGTATGAAAAGGCTAAACAAACTTTTTAAAAAATATTTTTGAAATCTTTGAGAAAAACCCTACAAAGTTATAAAAAAAATATTTTCAAAAAATAAAGTGAATGGTGTATATAAAAATAACAAAAGTTGCAATCTCAACAAAAACTAAACTAAAACAAGCCAGATTCAGTGTATTGCAAGGATTTATTAAATCGCACTTTTTTTGCTGTTTCGCGGTGAGGTTCGAAAAAAGCTATAGCGAACTATCGCTAATATGAATATTATATAAATATAAAATATTTGTATAACATTAGTCAAATCGAACTAAATATGCTATATACATGTTATTTTAGCCATACTTGTAATCTAATGGATGTCCATATGATTATAATTAATATGTAGAGTAAATTATCGTGATATATTGTTCTACAAGTTCATTATAGAGGAACTTGACGAAGTGATTATTTATTAGTTTTATATCAATGGTATCATCATGTAAGGTTAAATGATGTAAAAATGAGTGAGTATATAACTAAACATCTAACTTATGTTTAGATTTTTAAAGGAAATTTTAAAAAGTGGCATAGCGAAGCTATATCAGTTATAAATATAGCGGAAATAGCGCCCAATTTAGCGGCTATAGCGGGCAAAGTTGTGTTCGTGGAATTTTGGTACTTAGCGTAGCGTTTTACGTCCAAAAAAACTATAGTGGAGCTATCGCGAAGCTATAACGGACTGTTTAAATCCTTCGTGTATTGGTACAACGTCAGTCGCTTAGACTTTCGGGTTTATAATAATCCAGAGATAAATAATGAAACAAACCTGCTAAACAAATAACTTTAAATAACAGCGTATCATAGATACAAATGCACAAGCAGCACATGTATATCCCTCTAATAGACACGCAAGCACAGTGATGAGGAATGCTTATGGTGTATCCTAGTCGCTCAACTGGACGTTTGGGGGCGCCAGTATTGACATTGGGGACGACGTTGCTGATGTTGCTGTTGTCGACGACGACGTTCGGGTTGGCATTGTCATCGGTGACTAGCGCCGGTGAAGACGTCGTCGTGAATCAAGTGGAGAAGCGCTCCGGAAACCTCTGCTCTCCCGTTTGTCGGTGCACGCCGACGCACATAATGGGACAGCCTAACGATGGCAGCACAGGAATAGAGAGAGACAACTTAGAAGGAGACTCAACCCTAACTTGGGGTTAAGCATTTTTTCGATTGTTTTTTTTTTGCAAAAGGGGCAGGAGAACTGCCATCCTATTTCATTAATCAGCAGAAAAAAATAAAATGAAAAGCCCGTGCAAGCACGAGGTACAACCGCAGCGCCTCGTTGCAACCCTGGGTAAAGCCAGACACCTCCGGCCACCGCCGGAAACACCACCTATAGAGGAGAAAGAAGGGAATGCAGTCCCACCGCTGCCACCTAGACCAAAGGCCAAACAAGAAAGAAATACATGAGGGGGAGAAGGGGAAACGCCACCAACACTCACAGAGCAGCAAGCGACTCCTAAAGCAGCAGACCAAGCTGAAACCCAAAGCGCAAGACGGCGAAAACGACGCCTCCTACGAGGTAGTGACAGGGAGAACCCGCCGCCGTCGCAAAGCCGCTAGGGTTTTCACCCAAAGCAGGGAAATGTCAAACAGGTGATGCCTCCAAAGAGGGAACGTCACCAAAGGTGACACCAACACCAGCCCAAAAGGGCGAGGCTTTCGCCCAAGACTTGCCCTACTAGCACATAAGGCCGCTTAAGGTCGGAACACAAGAAGAACCGAGTCGCTGGCCGAAGACGCAGAGCCGAAAAACGCGGACGAACGCCGCCACCTGACACGGAGGACGCCACCCAAGCCACCGAACACCTCGGAGAAAGGGAGGGTCAAGACGACGAGGACGGGACCAGGTCAAGAGGCAGAGAACAGCGACGTTGCCGGAGAAAAGGTCGCCAGCCAAGGTCACCGGAGAGGGGCCACCACGCTTGGTGGCCAACGCACGGGAAGCGAAAGAGATCGAGCGCCACGCCACCCAGGCAGCACAAGTCTAACCCTGCCGCTAACTCGAAAAATGCCAACCTACGCCACCGAGCAACTCAAAGGGAGGGGAGGGCAAGGTGGACGAGGACGGGACCAGGCTAGAAACAGGGGTCGACGTGCCACCGAAAGACAGGTGCCGGCCCACCAAGCCACCAGGGGAAGAGCCGAGAAGACACCGAGAACACGCCCCTAGAGCCCACCTGCTCCGTCCGCTCCGGCCAACTACCGAAGCGAACCCCCCAAGCGGCCTCCACCGAGACGGGCAAGGGGGAGGGGGAGAAGAAGATGCCGGTGCCGAGCTCCGCCGAGCTACAAGGCCACCGGTCCCACAACCCTGGAATACACCTACTCCGACCGCTTCGGCCAACACACCGCCAGATCCGAGCCTCCTGCCCGCCAATCCAGGCCTCGCACAGAGCGGTCCCCCCCGGACGGTCACCACCAAGACAGGCCCAAGAGGAGGGGAAGAAGGAAGAAGGGGGCAAGAGTAGAGAGGGAGGGAAAGCCGGCGTCAAGCTCCACCACTGCGCGCGAAGGTGCGAGGGAAGAAGGAAAGCTGGGCGTCGCGACCAGAGGAGAAGAAGGGGAGTCGCCGCCACGCCCAGGCTCGAATGGGAGGTCGTTGGCCACCAGCAACTTCCCTCGCCGGCCGCCAGGCCACTAGCTCACTCCTCCGGATCCCGAGAGTTCGCCACGCCACAGCCCACAAGCCAATCCACGGAACCGGTGCCGCTCGCCGCTGGACTCAGGCGCTGGCCCATCTTGGGACTGAGGGGGAAGAACCGCCGCCGCCACAACCAGATCATGGGTTAGGGGGTCACCGGTCGCCGCCGCGCTGAGGACCGGAGGAAGGAGGCCGCCGCCCGTGCTCAGATATGGAGCGTGGGGTCCGAGGCACGTCGGCCACGAGCGTCCCCGCCCGCACAGCACTGAGGAGGAGGAGGTCGGGGCGACCTACAGAGGAGAAAGAAGGGAATGCAGCTCCACCGCTGCCACCTAGGCCAAAGGCCAAACAAGAGAGAGATACATGAGAACGAGGAGAAACGCCACCAACACTCACACAGCAGCAAGCGACTCCTAAAGCAGCAGACCAAGCGGAAACCTAAAGCGCAAGACGGCGACCACAACGCCTCCAACGAGGTAGTGACGGGGAGACCCGCCGCCGTCGCAAAGCCGCTAGGGTTTTCACCCAAAGCAAGCAAAGATCAGACAGGTAATGCCTCCAACGAGGAAACGACACCAAAGGTGACGCCAACACCAGCCCAAAAGGGCGAGGCTTTCGCCCAAGACCTGCCCTACTAGCGCACAAGGCCGCTTAAGGTCGGAAGACAAGAAGAACCGAGTCGCCGGTCCAAGACGCAGAGCTGAAAAACGCAGACGAACGCCGCCACATGACACGGAGGACGCTGCCCATGCCACCGAACACCTCGGAGAAAGGGAGGGTCAAGATGACGAGGACGGGACCCGGTCAAGAGGCAGAGAACGAGGATGTTACCGGAGAAAAGGTCGCCAGCCAAAGCCGCCGGAGAGGGGCCACCACGCTTGGTGGCCAGCGCATGGGAAGCAAATGAGACAAGGGGCCGCGCCACCCAGGCAACACAAGTCTGACCTTGCCGCTAACCCGGAAAACGCCAACCTACACCACCGAGCGCCTCAAAGGGAGGGGAGGGCAAGGTGGACGAGGACGGGACCAGGTTAGAAACAGGGGTTGACGTGCCGCTGAAAGACGGGTGCCGGCCCACCAAGCCACCACGGGAAGAGCCGACAAGATGCCGAGCACACGCCCTAGAGCCCACCTGCTCCGTCCGCTCCGGCCAGCTACCGAAGTGAACCCCCCCAAGCAGCCTCCACTGAGACAGGCAAGGGGGAGGGGGAGAAGAAGAAGCCGGTGCCGAGCTCCGCCAAGCTACGAGGCCACCGGTCCCACAACCCTGGAGCACACCTACTCCGACTGCTCCGGCCAACACACCGCCAGATACGAACTTCCTGCCCGCGAATTCAGGCCTCGCACAGAGCGGTCCCCCCGGACGGTCACCACTAAGATAGGCCCAGGAGGAGGGGAAGAAGGAAGAAGGGGGAAAGAAGAGAGAGGGAGGGAAAACTGGCGTCAAGCTCCACCACTGCGTGCAAAGGTGCGAACGAAGAAGGAAAGATGGGTGTCGTGGCCAGAGGAGAAGAGGGGGAGCCGCCGCCACGCTCAGGCCCGAAGGGGAGGTCGTCGGCCACCAGCAACTTCCGCCGCCGGCCGCCAGGCCACTAGCTCACTCCTCTAGGCCCCAAGAGCGCGCCACGCCACCGCCCACTAGCCAATCCACGGAACCGGTGCCACTTGCCGCCGGACCTAGGCGCTGGCCCGTCTTGGGACTGACGGGGAAGAACCGCCGCAACCACAACCAGATCATGGGGTGGGGGTCACCGGCCGCCGCCACGCTAAGGACCGGAGGAAGGAGGCCACCGCCCGTGCTCAGATCTGGAGCGTGGGGTCCAAGGCACATCGGCCACGAGCGTCTCGGCCCGCACCGCACCGAGGAGGAGGTCGGGGCAATGCCACCTGCGCCGCACTAAGGCGGAGGTCGAGGTATCATGCACCGCGCCGAGGGGGAGGGACGCCGCCGCCTGCGCCGAGGGGGTGGACGCCGCCACGCGCTGCCAGATCTGGCAGAGGAGGGAGAGTCGCGGCAAGCCACCACGCCTGGGAGCCGGCGGCGCCACCCGCTGCCGCCGCCCCGTGCCGGCCAGGCCGCCGTCGCCCGAGCCACCGGATCCGGCGACCTAGCCGCCGGATCTAGCCTCCAACGAGAGAGATAAGAGGAAGGGGAGTAAGGAGGTGGGCAGAAGACAAGAGGGAGAGAGGGGCGGCCGGCGGCGGCACCGGCGGCGATGCTAGGGTTTGCAGAGGTGGGCTAGGAGTTTGGTCGCCCCCGAGCCGTTCTAGGGAGCGACGCAAGGGCCCTTGTTGCTGCTGCATTTTTTCAATTGTTGTGAGACACCTTTTGGAGAAGGTTTCAAGCTGCTTATATAAAGGTTGAGAGGAGGTCTCTCCCCAAAAACGAGCAATATGGTACTAAACATACCTTTCCAACATATGGGCCTCATGTCACTTTGAGATTTATTTAGATTATCTTCAAATATATTGAGCTCGACAATTTCATACATATAATTTTATTTTTTTTAGATAATGAAAGAAACTTATTAGGCTCTAAACCCGCACCCGTTAGAGATGCATATAGCCGATATGCACAATTTCAACAGTTTTGAAAAATTATATAGCTAATATTTCATAATTAAACCGAAAGAGATATGGATATGTCTATATATAATAATTGTCTCTGACATTGTACATGGGCTGCTCGATAATTCGAGTAGCTTGGCTTGGAAAAATAATAAGAATAAGTACTAGTCCATTAATACGGCGGTTTGCCCATCCCATCCTGCTCCTGCCTCCTACTTGTACTCGAGTGCAGTGCGCCGCAGCCTCTCCATCATCTTTCTTCTCGGGCTCGCTCGCTATCGATCTCCTCACTCCCTCGATCTACTGCTTGCTTCCACTTGTCCGACGCTCCGGCTAGCCAAGCTAGCTAGCCGGCGCGTCGTCGGAGAAAGAGAGGCGGAGGCGATCCGCCGGCCGTGAGCTGAGAGCTCGACGAGTCGACGACACATGGAGGCCGCGGGCGCGGGGGTCGACGCCGACGAGGCCGTCCCGGAGGCGCCGGAGCAGTTCGTCGTCCTCATCTCCGCCGGCGCCAGCCACTCCGTCGCCCTGCTCTGTAAGCTTTCGTACCTTGGCTAGCTTCTCTTCCTCCTCCCCGCCGCCATGATCGCCGCCGACCGCGCCTACGTCTTGGGCTCCTCTCTCTCTCTCTCTCTCTCTCTCCACTGATGGGACATGCATGCACTACGTTGGCGATTCCCAGCCGGCAACATGGTGAGCTCGTGGGGGCGCGGCGAGGACGGGCAGCTCGGGCACGGCGACGCCGAGGACCGGCCGGTGCCGACGGTGCTGACCGCCTTCGACGCGCCGGGCATCGTCTCCGTCATCTGCGGCGCCGACCACACCACCGCCTACTCTGACGTCGAGATGCAGCTCTACAGCTGGGGATGGTACGTGCGCGGTGCGCCGCCTCCGCCATTGCCTCGATCTGCCCGCCGCCGACGAGCTTCTTCTTCTTCTTCCTCCTCCTCCTCACCCGTGGCTCACTGCAAGTGCGCAGGGGGGACTTTGGGAGGCTGGGGCATGGCAACTCCAGCGACGTGTTCAACCCGCAGCCCATCGTGGCGCTGCAGGGCATCAAGATCAAGCAGATCGCCTGCGGGGACAGCCACTGCCTCGCCGTCACCGTCGCCGGCCAAGTGCAAAGGTGCCGGCTCCCATTAATTCCCTAAAGCAAATACTGATAATCACTAGCCAGCTTGATTATTTGCTTCTTTGCGTGCAGTCACTGAGATGTTCAAGCATTTCGAAATTCAAATCCCACAACAATTCAAAACATGAATCTTCTTCTTCTTTATCTTTTTTGAAAGAAATCTTCTTCTTCTTTATCTTCTTGTCTTTCTTGTCTTCCTCTTCGTTTTCTTCCTCTTCCTCTTCCTCTTCTTTCGAGAAACAGCACCCGAACTCACCAGGTTCTTGGCAGGTTTCAGCAATCAGCATTATTAGTGTTTCATATGCTCCACTTGGATTTACTGACGACGAGTGTGTCGTGTTTTCCAGCATTAGCGCGTCAGGTTTTCCGGCTTTGATGCTGATAATTTTTGTTTCAGTTGGGGGCGCAATCAGAATGGGCAGCTCGGCCTCGGAAACACCGACGACTCGTTGCTCCCGCAAAAGATTCAAGCTTTCGAGGTATGAATCAAACGCCTAGTGATTGTTCTGTTAGAACAGGTGGGATTCGATCCCCCCGTCCTTTTGGCCTGAAATTAAACTGACCATCTTGGGGGGAAATGTTCTGGTGTTCCTAGTGGGGATCACCGTATTCAGGTAGTGATTACTGATTAGACTCTACATAGTAATAATGGTGACAACAGTCTCTGTATACAGGTGCTTCTAATTGGCTGGGGCAATAAATGCACATATTAATAAGCATGACCTTAGCCCCACCATGTGTTTGGACCCATGCTTGAATAGATAAACTGGTTTAGGACAAACAGTCTTGGACACCAATTATTATATAGAGTAAAATGCACGGCGGTTTTTAAACTATTAGTCGATTCTCATTCAGATCCCCAATCTATGAAACTGTAGTTTTTGGTCCCTAATTTTTTAAGTGTTCGTCTCGGTCCAAAACTGTCATGTGATAGCCCTAGAGCTGATGTGGCGCAGACATGGCCGTCCATGTCACATAAATTACTTAAAAAATTTTAAAAAATCCTAAAAAATTCAGAAATCATAAAAATATGGAAAATAGTAAAACAATTAGAAAAATTCATAAAAAATTAGAAAAAAGTAGCACTTGGGGGATTAAAGGCGGCCACCATGTCTTTATCTGTCTATTTTTTCATATGTTTATGCCTTTTTCATGATTTTTATTGATCTATCTTTTTTTAATGATTTTGTGTATTTTTATGATTCTTTTGATTCTTTTAATAGTTTTTAATGATTTCTTTTTATTCTTATGATTTTTAAAATAATTTCCCCACATTTTAATATTTTTTAAAAATATTTTTAAAATGATTTCCACATATTTTTGTGTTTTTTTAATGATTTTCCCTTTTTAAAACTATTTTACGTGACATGTCCACGCCACGTCAGCTATAGGGTTGTCACGTGGCAAGTTTGGACTAAGACGGACTAAGCTAAAAAGATTAGAGATCCAAAACTACAGTTTCATAGATTGGAGATATAGATGAGAATCGACAAATAGTTTAGGGACCACATGTGTATTTTACTCTATTATATATATGGCTTATACATGGAGTACAAAGGTAGAGTTTAATTTTATTTTTTTTGGGCTGCAGAGTTGCCACTATACATTTTGTTTTAAAAACGATCTACTTTTGAAATATATGAAAAATATAAAGGAAAATCCAAAGTTTTGCTTTACTAGCTAAACTTGCCATCAGTATTTCTTACCACAATTACAAAGTTTGGCCCTCTTCAGTCTGGAAGTTGGGCGTCTTTCATCTTCTTAACAAAAACATACCTAGTGATTTCCTCCTAGGTATTCACCCTTTTTGTTACAAAAATTCAGTAGACACTAGAAACCGTGAAATTTCGTTATTGCAACAACAGAAACATCTTGTTCCTTCTACACCTGCAGTGTACAGGGAAAGGAAGTTTTATTTCCAAAATTTAACCGGAGTCTAGCGATACAAGCCAAAACCGACAATAACTGAACTTTCGGTATTTATTCCAAAAAAAAAAAATACAATCGTCCGAAATCCCCAGAAATTCGTTGTATGGGCAAAGTTTCAGTCTTTCAGACAAGATCTCTCAATATACAAACACATCATAACAATTGAATGATGATCGGGGGTAAGATTTTTTATGGCAATTCAATGCGCATTGCCATTGACATTAACTACTGAATGGGTTCAGGGTATCCCTATAAAAATGATCGCTGCTGGTGCTGAGCATACCGCCGCGGTGACTGAAGATGGCGATCTCTACGGGTGGGGCTGGGGTCGATACGGCAACTTAGGTCTCGGTGATCGCGACGACCGCTTGGTCCCGGAGAAGGTTTCTTCCGTGGAGGTGAACAATATAGTCTTATGCTGCTTTTCGCCTTGTTTTTTTCCGTTTAAATAAAATGAAATTATATTAAATTAAATAAAAAATGTTATTTTTACGAACCACATGATGTAGTACTTTGTAATCATTCTTGTGTGGTTTTAGATAGTTCTTTTTAGAGTTTCTAAATATTTTTTTCATAATTTTTGGACTCTGAGTTTTTTCGGGGGTCGCAACTTTTCGGATTAAAATTTTTAGCAACTTCCGGTCGGAAAGAACAAGACCTTTGTGTATTTCCTTTCCAGCTTTGGCTATCTCTGTGTTCCTGTCAGTCATCTCATTTCGCCAACTTTGTAGGGAGAGAAGATGATGCTTGTTGCTTGTGGGTGGCGCCACACCATCACTGTGTCCTCCTCTGGTGGCCTGTACACGTATGGCTGGAGCAAGTATGGCCAGCTAGGGCATGGTGATTTCCAAGATCACCTAGTTCCACACAAGCTGGAAGCCCTGAAAGACAGCTCCATATCTCAGGTAGTGCTGCTACCGCGGCCGCGCAATAGCAGTCTTCCGATATGTTGATACGTTATCTACCTGATGGATCATGGAACAAACTTTCAGGTCCCAAGAATCAGTATAGGTTTTAGTTTTGTGAGAGGGAGATTGACAGTGGAGATGATTTTGTGGTGTAGATTTCAGGTGGGTGGAGGCACACAATGGCACTTGCAGCAGATGGGAAACTTTACGGATGGGGGTGGAATAAGGTGGTTTACCTACTGGCCTTTTTTTAAAAAAACTTTTTACCTCTGCCTTTGTTTGGTGCACTGATTCAACCATGGCAGCAGTCTAGCTTTTATGACATAACTAATATTTACTGATGAACGTGAACACTAACAATTCTTAAGCCGCTAATTTGGTAATCAGCGTTCTTAGTGTGATTGTGTGAACATGAATTTTTCATTGTGGCTCATGTATGATGAGATTCATGATCAAGAGTTAAGACTGAAAGCTCCTTTGCAACAAAAGGGGAAAAAAATGTATGTAGAAGATTTTACTCTCTTCAACATGCATATGTAAAAATTTTCACCACTGAACTTTAGAGCTTCTCTTAGATGTTTCATATGTTGTTTTTCCTTTTTTCCTCTCTTTTTATTTTACCTTGTCTGGTGCCTCTAGACTCTAGTGCACTACCGTTATCAGTATTTGGCTCTACCATCAGTGTGCCCTTCTACCCACCACTTCAGTTCTTCAGCATGCCACCAAATACCACCACCACCACAATCTTGAGCTTCGAGAAAGTTGTAATACACAAAATCAAATCATCTGAACCTCTATTTCTGGCACGCTTAACCATTGTGCAACGATTACCTCCAAGACGGTTATATCTTATCGCGACTTTAATTAATCCTGACTCGTATTTTGAATATGTAGTTTGGACAGGTCGGTGTTGCCGACAATGAAGATCACTGTTCCCCCGTACAGGTCATTTTTCCAGATGAACAGGTGAATGTGTATGCCTTAAGACTACTAGGACTCAAAATTTTCTCGGATAAATTAATTGTATGATGGACTTTTTGTACCAAACAATGTCTATGATCATAGCTGCTTCGTTGACTCCAGCGAACAAGCATTCACCCAATCAATGCTATGAGTTTACCATCTTCACACTCATTTTTTTGAGATCACAATTGCAGAAAGTTGCTCAAGTTGCTTGTGGATGGAGGCATACTCTTGCTCTTACCGAAAGCAAGAACGTCTTCTCATGGGGAAGGGGTACGAGTGGACAGCTTGGTCATGGTGAAATAGTGGACAGGTAATCCACCTATGCTATTCAAACACCTCTGAAGAGCCAGCTTGCTTCCCTGATGGCCTGATGCATGATAACTGAATCAACAAAGCATCGTTTCATGAAGGAACACACCCAAGATGATCGACGCCATAAGCTCGGATGGATCTGCTTGCAAGCAGCTGGAGTCATCAAATGCTGCTCCGATGGCAGGTTTGCATTTTACGATGGTTACAGCTCTTATTTTCTTCAGACAGGTAGACGATTGACTTAACAGCATATGTTGTTCGTTTTCAGCCAGAGTTTGGGTCTCGCCGTCCGAGCGATACGCCATCGTCCCTGATGAGAATGTGAGCACCTTGCCTTCTTTTACATGAACATTCTGATGAGAATGTGATCATATTGTCACTGATGGATCACTCCACATCCCCTGTTTCTAGGTGCCCCGTGGCAACGGAACGGACACGAACGTGCCACAGGGAGAGGCAAAGAGGATGCGTGTCTGAGCTTATCGGAGATGCACTGCTTCCACACTCCATAACCCTAGGAATATATACAATAATTGTGGGAAGTCTTTCCCCTTCACTGCCTAGTGTGTGTTGCTCAGTCTTAGTGCATTGCTTTCTGCCTCTAAGCAACTGCTAGTCTACTACCAGTGAGGCCATCTATGAACTGTGATGCCTTGCCTTAAGCTGATAATGATGTTTGCCAACTACTAGTACTAGTACGTGCTATTCTGAAAATGATCGGTGGAGCTTTAGCTGAACCCTCAAGCTAAGCATCCATTAATAAGCTACATTGGTTCTGTTAAAAGCTAGTATTGTCCTGCATATGGATGCCTGTTGGAGTGTGACGTTTTAGCTTAATTTATTATAACGTTTGATCAGTTGCCGGAAAGATTGTATTGATTGTGACATGTGCAGGATGAGATTTCTGTTGCTGAACTTGAAACTGTTTGGTTTCGAATATTATGTTCTGAAAGTTCTGGTAAGAAAAAGATGCACAAAACCTGCAGAGATCAGCAAGTAATGTCATGAATGTAATGGGACTTGGCCAAAGATTGCAGAAGTCAGCATGTTACTACTGGACACAAGTCTGGCAACACACACAAATAGATGCCCATTTTTCATCTCAACACCTGGAGTCCATCTTTATTGGAAAATTAATACATTGCATATCTACATATATATAAACACATACGTTGCATACCAATACGCCCGTTTGGATCATAGGATTCCCATAGGAATTTTGTAGGAAACATAAACCCATTGAAATTGGATGTTTCCTTTCCCGTGAAATTCCCACGTTCCAAACAGGGCCTTTACGCTCTTATGCAACCACTGCATTATGCAGGTAGCCTATAGGTACATGAGAGAAAAATTGGCACTCTTGAAAAACAAAAAAAAAACATGAGAGGAGAAAAATGTAAAGGCTGTCAATATAAATAGAGCACGTGTGTGTGTGTTTTTCCTGAATGATCCTATCATCTGGACTTGTATTTCTTGGAGAAGATGCCCCTGACCAATGAGATTCCACTCTTCTTCTTCTGCTGCTGCTGCTGCAGCTGCTGCTGCTTCTTCTTGCTGCTGCTCTTGGCCTTCTTCTCTTTCCTCCTCCCTCCCAAGTCATCCTCGATCATCTTGATGGCGAGCGCCTCCGAAAGGCTGGGCAGATATTCCAGGCTCGCCATCCACTCCTCGGCCCGGCTCTCGTCCCACCGGTCGCTGCGGAGCCTGAGGACGCGGCCGCCGCCGCCGCCGTCTCCCTCCTCTCCGGCGGCCGCTGCCTGCACGTCGGTGGCCAGCTCCTTCCCTTTCCTCAGGCCGGAGAAGGCGGCCAGGCCGTTGCTGAACTGCACGGTGATGCTGGACACGGCCATCTCCATCTGCGTCTGCCGCTGCTTGAGCTGCGCCAGCTCGGCCCTGGCCTCCGCCAGCTCGGCCTCCAGCTTCCGGAGGCAGCCCAGCATCGCGGACGCCGGCGAGGGAGAAGAAGAAGCCGGAGGCGCGCTGAACCTGAAGCTGGACTCGCTGCTCGCGCGGGGGCTTCCGCCGCCGCCGCCGAACACCTCGACGGCCTCCCTGACCGACTGGAACGGTCGGGAGGTGTCGATCTCGGCGCGGTCCGCGGCGGCGGTGGCCTCCTCCATCCCCATAGAAGCCGACGCTGCTGCTGCTGCTGGCATTGGCAGTGCAGGCGAGGGGTGGGGAGAAGAAGACATATGCGCGCGCGCGCGCGCAAGCTGTGTGTGTTGCGATGGTTGTCTTGGCTTCTACTTCAAACACGGAGTAGGAGTGGGAGGGGGGTGGTGAAGCAGGAGAATGCAGCAGGCCTTGTGTCAAGGTCAAGTAAAAACCGGTAGAGGGGAAGGAAGGGGACAGGGAAGGAAGGAGGCTGGAGGAGACAGCATGCACACTTGTCAGAACTCAGAAGGAACTGCAAAACTGCAAAACTAATTAACCGCCATGGATGCCAGTCCTGGGGGAGATTTAGATTTTTTTTTTTTTAGTGCCATTTGCTATGGTACTGGCTACGAGTGACATCCCTAAATTGGCATCAAATTTGGACATGATTTACCGATTAACCATGTGGTTATGAGTTCTTCAATTCCGTGGCGCTATCCTCTTTTCTCCCATAGATTACCCTTAGTGGGATCCCTAGCTAGTGGATCCATGTGACCACATGCCATTCCTAGCCGGCCTCATCGAGTTCCCTTCTGTCTACCTGATAGTAGTGTCGGCAAGCTCCCTCCTCTCTGTGGTCGGCCGGGAAGGAGAAAATAAGAGAGGTGAGGGACGACATGTGAGTTAAACCAGTGATAGTTTGGAGAACAAAAGACGATAATGGTATTAAATGAAATAGTTTGAGTTAATGGGGTCATCGGTGAAAGGTAACCATCGTAGTTAGCATGATGGCATGAAATCTTCTAGTCCTGGGTGATGGCATTTTGGGAGAACACTCTTTCCCACATGCGTATCTATCTATAATTCTATATATTAAGGCGCTAGCACCGGGCGTCCTCCGTGCGACGCGTGGCTTCGTCCAGAGACGTCCGATCGCTAGGCGAGGCAAATCCAACCATCCATACTGAATAAACCTTAAAAAGCATTTCCGTGTGTATGAAACCAACACGGCGCGTGCCTTGCCAAGTTGGCTAGGTGAGCTAGCTTTCGCCCACGAGACCACGGATCAAATCCCCGCTCCGCCATTTTCCTGTACGATTTTTCCCCGCCTGCTCTGCGCGTACTGTGCGACCCTCCAAGATTCAATTTTTAAATTTAGTTTTGCTGTTTTTTATTCTACAATTTGCTTAATTTTTTTATGAATCTTAGAGTTGTCGAGATTCTTTATTTTAATTCCTAAATTCCCAACCCGAATTCAAGCGGAAATTTTGATATCTTCCAAAATCCCTTTAATTTGATTTAAAATTTTAAATTTGTTGATATTCAAATTAAAACTTTAAACCTCCTAAAACATGAAATTTACAAAGAATGGTAAGAGAGGGGATCAAGTGGGGAAAATTTAGTCTAGGAATGTAAACAAATCCGGAGATTTACATGCTTTCCAAATGCAACCAAAATCTTGTAGTAAGGGTACATAAATGTATTTAAGCATTACAAATGTTAAATTTTGCCATATCATTTGGTAAATAATAGAAATAAAAAGCCTTTGAAATATAGAACTATAGTTTAAGAGCACGTATTCATGAAGATATCCACAAAAAATCTAACTATTTTCCAAACATTGAGAACTTACAAATGATTATATTACGAAATAGTTCATTCTTTCCTTTTATTGCAACTTTTATGGCCACTTAAAAATTCGTTGGAAAAAAACTTTGCGAAAGGCACCGTAATATCATGGTAATGACTTAAAAAATTTCAACATCAGTAACTCATTTTTTTAAAAAAAGTGGGAACGACAAACAAAAGATGTGCTACACGCCTGTATGCTGCGCGCACTGTACTACTTGCTCGCTTCTTAAAAATTCAAAAATGAATGAATTTCGGAAATTGTAAACCATCGGAGCTATTTTGTACTTTAAAATTTATTACATTCGCTTTTAGTTTTTACGAATTTCCAAATTTCAATTTAAAAAAATTAGTTTTCCTGGTTTTTTGTATTTTATAATTTGCTTAATTCATTTTTGTGAATCTTACAGTTTTTGAAATTCGTTTTTTTATTTCCAAATTCCCAACACAAATTCAAATGGAAATTCCAATATCTTTTAAAATCCCTTTAATTCATTTCTAAATTTAAATTCATTGGTATTCAATTTTAAAACTTTAAACCCCCTAAAACATGAATCTTACAAAGAATGGAGAGAGAGGGGATCAAGTGGGGGAAATTTGGTCTAACAACGTAGACAAATCCAGAAATTTACGTGTTTTCCAAATGCAATCAACATTTTATAGTAAGGGTCAAAAAATGTATTTAAGCATTACAAATGTTAATTTTTTTTACGATTAGTAAATAATAGAAATAAAAAGGCTTTGAAATATAGAACTATAGTTTAAGAGCACGTATTCATGAAGATGTTCAAAAAAAATCTAACTATTTTTCAAACATTTAGAATTTACAAAATGATTGTATTATGAAGAAATTCATTATTTTCTTTTATTGCAACTTTCATGGCCACTTCTAAATTCCTGGAAAAAAAACTTTGCAAAAGGCACCATAATATCATGATAATGAGCTATAAAAAAAATTTGACATCAGCAACTAATTTTTTAAAAAATAAAGGAACAACAAATAAAAGATGTAATTCTTTTTTTAATTTGTTTTGTCATACATCTTTATTTACTCAGATATAAGAGGGTTTGCAGTGGCGCGCCGCGGGCGCGCTAACCCTGCTAGTACTATACATGTCTATAGAGAAACACGAGAACACAGTATTAGCGACACCAAAATGTGTGGTTTTCTTTCTTCTCTATTATTCTTTCAGTAATAAAAAAATTAATATGTTTTATAGGACGATGGAGTTGCTTTCAACATCTACATAAGATATACACAATCCAATTGCATTAAAAATAGCAACACACGAAGGCTATTACAAGTCCTTCAACCGTCACGATTACTGAGGAAACTCATATATACTACTTCCCAAATACTAGTACACCGTGATGGTAGATTCATAGCCTTCATCCTTCTATAATGGTGTCCATTATTATAGCCAGTAAGCTTCTTTAAAAATGCCTTGAACGTGACATCATTGCATTTGTAAACAAAAATCATTTCGGCGAAAGCCAATGGGCAAATAAACCAGCAATGTCAATAATAGTATGTTTTTTGTTCACATGGCCACATATTCATTAGAACTCGTTACCTCTAATATGTCTAATACATCAAGATGCGCTCAAGCCTAGAGCTATATGAACAATATACACCGGCATTCGAAAACAGACTTCAACTTTTAAAGAAGAGATGTTGAAAGGTTTTATTCTTATTATAAAAGCAAAATTTCTCGCTATCCCTTCAAAATCTTTTTTACTAAATTATCTTTCGTAAAATTAACACCTCTCTCAAAATACCACATAAATACTTCTATTTTGAAGGTTTTCATAACTGATTATTGTAAGAGACACTTCGATCAAACAAATTTTGATACAAGGATTGTACCGTGATGCACGCACCCATGGGCAGCTGCATAATCTCTTATTTCTCCCGCTAATGACCCGCTAACACATTACATGCATATTTGCTACTAATGCATGCATGACTTAAAAATCGAACCTATGCATATAGTAACTTGAAAAACTTAAACAGGCCAATTTGTCTAGCAATGAAATTATTTGATTATCTATGAAAACTTTGGACGCTTTGACTAGCACCTTTGGAAATACAAAAAATGATAATAGAAACTGGATTTGAGAATATTAATCTTCTAATTTCGAGGTAATCAATAAATAGCAATAAATCCAAAGAGTTTGAAAATATTATAAAACAAATTAAGGAAAAAAGCGTGCAGAAAATACTCCCATCACCCCCGATAGTAAGGATGACACTTAGCGGTGGATTTAGGATTTGAAAAGTCAAGGTGCATACTTTTATAAAAATTTCAATGTCACACAAAAAGAATTATACAACACAATATTTGAACATAAAAGAGAACTCTTATTGGAACTTAAATGGTCATATAGGCCATGTCATTACATAAGATGCAATAAAAAATAAGGCATTACTCTACAATATAATTTTACGAGTTATCATGCCTTTAAAGCGTTCTATTATAGATTAGTTGATGCTAAACAAAGAAAACCCTGAATATACTAACTATTTTGACCGCATAGCAGTGACGTTAATCACTTGCCGACTATCATGATATATTTTAATATCAGTGGTGCGTGGTGTGACCAAGGGTGCACCATTAATAGAGAACACGGCTCCAATGGCAAGGATGTTTCTTTATTAGGCGTCGTTTGGCGCATCAAAAACTGGAACGCACCCCAACATATGGTGTCTTTGTGAAGTTGGATCGCTCACATAGGAAATGCAAGCAAATTTGTCGAGCAATTTCACAAATCTAGGAAATGTGGTAGAAGAAGAATATGACTCTTTTGGAAGAAATGGCCTTTCTGGATGCCAATCTTTTTCCAAGAAACAGGGCCGTGAGGAAATATCTCAATCAAGAATGTGACTAAGAAATAACTTAAGAATTGGTTATCTATACTATTTCTCAACTTATATTTCACAAATTCATGGTGGGAAACCTTACTAATCGATTGTAAGATTATGTTTTAGGGAGGGAGGACTTTTGGCAAATTTTCGACAAATATCTGGGAGATTTTTCTACAAATATGTTAAGAGATGAGGGGAGATGAACATAGATCCTTAGCACAAAGGTCAAATAACCCTTTTGCATGTTGATTGTTCCACCAAAGAAAGAATCACAACCTCTCTATGCCAGACATGCTTGGGGGTGTTGGGGTGGGAGGGGGGATAGCACCATGGCATTGGTCCGGTGGAGATAAATGGACAATGGCATAGGGTGGCTAGCGCAGCGGGGAAGGGATATGGGATGAATGGAAAAGTAAAAGAGGAAGGAATTGGACTTTTTTTCCCTAATTTTTTGTGCTAATTGAGCCACATTGAGTCAGTGTCATATGAGATGATACTTAAAATGAAGTTCCTTATTCCTAAATAATGGTCACCTATCCATTTTGATCAACTCTAAAACTGGGTTAACTTGGTTATCAAAATATTGAAACATACCACAAACTGATTAATCGATGGTGGTTTGAACAAAGTCTTTTTAAATAAAATACTTTACAAAATTCAAACTAAAATACGAGTTTCTAATTTTTGGGGAAGCTCATGATTTTTTTCACAGAAGTAGCGTGTCGTATTAATTTTTAAAAAGTGTTTAACATTTTCTAGCAGTGTTATAAATATGAAAAATGCTTAATTATGTGTAAATTATGGTCAGAAATTTACGTAAAAATTTCTCCAAGATCAAGTACCCTTGATAAACTCAAATATATAGTTTAATTAATATGTATGAAATATTTTTATGTATAAAAGTTTGATTACACTACCTTTCATCCGTCAATACCACAACTTGACCAGACATTTTGTGCCCGATTATTAGGGCATGGGCTAATCTAAGTTATACCTCCATTAGTCATGCCCTAATATTTCAACAACCAAAGATCGGTTGACAAACATAGTTCAGGCTCGTAATTTTTTTAAATGAAATATTTACTCTTCATTAGCATTACCAAGTCGAGTGAAAGGCAGGTCGAAAGGACTTCCCTTTGGCCTATCAAAACCACAATTCACTCGGCAAGACATTTTGTGCCTAATTATCATATTTCAACAACCAAAAATTGGCTGACGATCATAGTACAAGTACGTAAATTTTCTTAAATAAAAGGAAAAGGACTATTTTATATCCTGAACTATCACACTCCATCTACTTAACCCCTAAACTATGAAACCAAGTATTATGCCCTCAAAATAATAAAACCAACGCATATAACCCCTACTATGGTTTTAGAGGTGGTTTTGCATATGTGGCAACCTATGTGGTAGCCCAAGTCATGCAAGAAATAAAAATGAAAGGTATGGGCAAAGTTGTCATGCACATAAGCACCTTTTCCTCTTCTCTCTTGTCTCAACTCTGCTTCCAACCCACCAGTCTTCTTTGGCGCCGCTCCACCACCACGCGGCCCTGTCCACACTAGCTTCGTTCCGCTAGCTGAATACAATCAGTGCAAACAAGGGTGAGCACGACAAGGCATGGGGTCGGTGCTGCATCACGGATTGATCGTAATGTCATCGTTTCAGGGCACGCTGACCTCGCCATGTTGGCCTACAGGATGCCCGTGCCACCTTGGCCACCCACACCACCGCCACCACGACCACTTGTCGCGTTCCACCACTGCCACCCTCGCCGCATCGACTGCCCAGGCCACGTCTGCTAGCGCCGCCACTGTTATGGCTGCCTGCACTGCCTTAAGTGCCGATGAGAGAGAAGGGATAGGGGAAGAGAGAGGGGAGAGAGGAAGAAGATGGGTTAGAGAGGTTTGCCTGTGGACCTTGCATATTTATTTTTTATATATTTATTATTTATGTGACTGAATTGCCACATCACCCGACATGTGGCAAAAACCAACTCTAAAACCAACTCAAAGGGTTATATGCTCCGGTTTTGCATAGTTGTGGTCTAAAATACATGGTTTCTTAGTTTAGAAGATTAAATAGACGAAGCATCATGGTGTAAAATAGACTTTTTCTAAATGAAAAATTTACTCTTATGCCTTGTTTGTTTCATATTAAATTAAATTAAATGAAAATTTGTTATTTTTGTATAAGCCAAATGATGTAATGTTTTATAGTCATTCTTGTGGAGTTTTAAATAATACTTCTTAAAGTTTGTAAAATATTTTTTTATAATTTTTAAACTCGTTAAGATGTATTTTGAGGGGGTCACAAATTTGCTACAGTAAAACACAACTCTACATTAATATAAAACAAACAAGGCCTTAGCATTACCAAGTCGAGTGAAAGGCAGGTTGAAAGGACTTCAACAAGGAGGCATAAGTTCGATTTGGTAACTGGGGGGCATCCAACATCAATGTTTGCACTTAATGGTTGGTTTTTAAACTTTTCAAAAAAAAAAGGAGGCCAAACGATATTATTCCAAAAACAAATAAAAAATTCACTTGAACTAAGTCGGCATATTAATGGCATAAAAACGATACGTACAAGAAACTTTAATTGATGCGCAATTCATCCTCCTCTCAAAGAAAAGAAATGCATTTCATCAACTGCTCCAAGAGCTGGTGATAGACTCGACGGCATAAACTGAATAGCTCTGGATAAACAGGGAAATTTTCAACAAGAACATAAAAAAGAACATTTGTAGATATCAGCTCGTCTCAACATTCAAGGTGATTGTAGCAATTAGCTACATCTATTTACTGGCCAACAATCCATTATGAACTTAAATTTAGAGCACGGTTCTTCCTTCTCATTTGAAAAGGATGGAAAATACAATTATTCCACGTGGAATATCAATTACGTCAAATGGCAATACATCACTAAACTGCTACATCTACCAGCTCAGAAGGCAAAACGAAATGAACAAAAGCTGATGCCCAAAACTCCATAGAAAATCAGTTCGATTTAATGGAATTTTCATTTCCATCTCAAAAAGAAAAGAAAAGAAAAGAAAATGTTACCAGATAAAAAGAAGCTTATTACAAATAGACAAGGGCATGAACCCTAAGAAAAAATAATTAAATCTTTGAATATAATGAGATGCTGCCAACACTGGTGAATGACAACCTATCGGGCAGCAGACTTGGTATGCAAAACAATGGTCGTTTTGCTTCCATCAATGGCGTGACTGGAAAAAACGAGGCCTGTTGGTGAACGTCCTACCATTGGATTTGACAAAGCGTGTGATGCCAATGCAAAGACAAGCCCACAGAAGTGAGAGAAATAAATGGCGAACATCATTCCGGGCTGCAAAGATATTAGAGCAGTTAGTTTTATACAATTTACCTGAATCAATGTAGGAATACAGTTCTGATAAAAAAAATGTAAAAGATACAATTAAAAACAGCCTGTGGCAGTTGATAGTTTGATAAACAATTGAATCGTGAATCAATCCCGATCAAACAAACTAGAGTATCGTGCTCTTTTCACTAATCAAAATCAAGAATAACAGTAATAAATATCTTAAACAATTAAAAACACTCAGAACACTTCTTGGCAACTGGTACAGTTAGAAGGACGCCCTTAAGCCCAGAGTACTCAAACTCAACCATATATGCGTGCAGCAAAACACAACTCCTTCATTATTTGACTTAAAACATATTTCCCTCTGTCCACTTTTATAAGGCCTATTTTGATTTCAAAAATTCAAACTTCGTAAGCTTTGACTAATAATTATTCAAATTACAAAAATTCAAACTTCGTAAGCTATGATTAATAATTATTCAGATTATATGCATCACTAGTACAATTTTCTCAAACTTCAATAAGCCCTATAAAAATGGACGGAGAGTAAAAGGTATTGGATAAAGCCTGTCCATAAGCGAGCTTTAGCCCTTTGATTTCTCAAACTAAAATATTATTACGAAGTCCTTTTACAATTACAAACAAAATACCAAGATAACAAATTAAGCAGTAAAGCCTTTTTGAGAAAGGATGGGCCAAAAGCAAGAAAGGATTTATGAAACTGTTCTTTCATTCAAAGTACATATTAATGCATAGAATGACTACATGAGTAAACCTTAGGAGACCACTTAGAGCAAACTTTATAAAAATTAAGAATCCCATGTTTCACCAGAGCCAGAAACCTTACCTTGCCTTAGTGACATCATCATGAATATAATGGCTCCCAAAACCAATGCAAAAGCAAGGCGAAAGGACTGTAAAATGGAAACTGTACAGGTAAGAATTTCACTCTGTTGGGGAAAGAAATGAAACAAATTTTCATAATTGATCCAGCTATACCCTAAACCTAACACTAATATTAAAGTGAATACTGACTCTTTGTATGTCCCTAGTTACAACACACTCACAAACATAGTAGATGAATTGTTTTATATGAAACCAACACTAGAATATTGACAGGCATTCCCATTTAGTAATTCGCTATGTAGCTATAGCAAATTTGCAATCCCATAAACAACAAAAACTACAGCAATTTTTTACCCACCGCATAACTCTCTAGAAGTCCTGCTTTGTTTGGGGCTGCCATGTCCCGACTGACAGATGTGATGTAATGCCCCTGAAGAAGGTCCATTGCGTCCTATACAAGACAATACATAAATAATGAGATACCGCAGCATCCTGGTTCAGTTTTTTGTTGGAAGGTGATGATGTAAGTGGTGACATTAGCAATATGAAACATTACAGAGGTTGCTTTGTTTGGTTAACAAGGCCCTCTTCAAACATAATAAATCCATTCTATGTGCCTACAAATTGCATAACTAATACAATCCTTACCAGTCAAATAAATTATAATCAGCAACAACTAATAACACCATGTTTTTTTTAAAAAAAAAGAATATGTCCATATCACGAGAAAACGGAATGTATGCCACCCTCTAGAGTTGGACTCACCATTTTGCCCAGCCACACCCATAGATGGCAATCTTTAAAATGCCACTGCCAATGTTTGGCTTGTTATTATGCTATTTTGTCTATTTTAAATCATTTCCAGCCTTTTCTCCCTTCACCAGCACCATGAAGGACAAATTTGCCCCTGTATCCTCCCTAGCCGACACTATCTTCCCTCTCAACAGCAAGCTCACCGGCCAGATTCGCTCATTCTCCTCTCCAAGATGGAGTCCCTCCCCCCTCTCCATCTCCTACCTCCTCACCGGTGACCAAATTGCCACCACCTTTCCTTCCAAATCTGAATGGTGGGCTCGCACAAAGGGCATGTGGGTAGGGACAGTGGGCTCAATGAAGTGTGCACCACGAGTGTCAATCATGACCACATGCTCAATTGCTCACTATGGCATTGTGGATGAGTGAAACTTGCCCGTGGCAAAAGGATCTTAGCGCGCCATCGTCGTCATCGTGGTACGCCAAGGCATGTGTGCAATAACATGACGACAGCATTGCCTCCACCCTATCCCTGACAGCCATGGCGGCATTCTCTCAGCTTGTTTCTTGGTCCTAGCATTCTTTTCGACAATAACTAGAGAATCACATCAAGAAAATCAAAAGGGAGTTGGATGGTGGCTACTCATACATGGTAACATTTAGCAGGGAATGGATGACGGGCCCTTCATCACGGGCTCGGGAGCGAGAAACAAGAGAGGCTTTGTACTGTTAGAATAGACATTGTATAGGGGTTTTTCTATATTTTTGTCTCTCCCTTGTACACATACATATAGCCCATTTTGGACCCATAATGGATAAGCTATATTTCTAACATGGTATCAAGCCTTGGCTCGGGTTTCCTCTCCCTCCCACCACCTTACAGCCGTTGCCACCGCTGGCTTACCGCCAGCGAGCTGCTCGCCATTGCTGGTGGTCCTCATCGGCAGCACCTTTCTCTCCCTCTCTTTCCCTCCTTCCTCCCCTCTTTCACCACCCCTAGTCGTCGTCGTCGCACCTCGGCAACGTCGCATCCCGACGTGAGCGGATCCACGCTGCTGCGCCTCGCATTTCTAATAGATACAACTCGATAGGGCAAATTTGTGCCTTCATGGTGCTAGGGAAGGAGAAAAGGCAAATGAAGGAGAAAAGACAAAATGACGTATTAACAACAAGGCAAACCTTGGTTGTGGCATTTTAAAAGATTGCCATCTATCAGGTGGCAAAATAGTGAGTCTAACTCTAGAGAGTGGCATATATTCACTTTTCTATCATATTACACTCCTCAATTATCCTAAAAAGTCCATTATAAAACCAAAATATAAAATTAGTTATTCAAACACCCTCTTCTATCAATACTGGGTCATACAACACCCTTGGTGGTATTAAACAGTAGTTTTGCTGATGTAGCATCCAATTTAACCATGTCACGGCATAATTAGCGGATTTCATGCTCCAAAAAAAATCAAAAATACATTGGTCAACTAGGATCATGAAAACGAGTTTTTTTTTTAAAAAAAAATGAAGCTTAAAATTTGAAAATTAAGCTTCTGCAGTTGATTCGGTGAAACTTTTCGATAATTTTTTTTAAAAAAAATTGAAACAAATAGGGAAAAAAGTACCAAAATGTTTCTAAAAAATTTTTCATGAATTTTTGGATCATTAACATCACTAACTATGCCGCACGTGCAGGTTACATAGACAACCAGATGCCATGTAAGCAAAACTACTATTGAATACCACTGAGGGTGTTGTATTGATAGATGGGGTATGAGATAATTGGTTTTATGGTTCGCAGGGCACAATGGATTTTTTAAAACAGTTGAGGGATATAATATGGACTTATTCCTAAACACATATTATGTATATTTCTATTTCTCATAATCCAGCAGTTTCTGGTTTAGTCCCAACTGCAAGATTTGCATTTGCACTGATCTATCACCAAAAAAAACTATTAAAAACAAAAGTTGACACTCAGGACACCATCAAAACGATGAATCAAAAGTTTTAAATGTTAATTCTGTTCATTTCAATACTCAAATAGTCACATCTATGCAAACTCAGCTGCGCACCTGCTTAGTCCCATCTACAAAGTTATTCAAGTAGTATCTAGCAAGTGCATTCCGAAGATCATTTAGAATTCCCTGAGTAGTTCGCTTCCCATACCTAATAGATAAAAACAAATGTAAAATGCTGATAATTAAGATATAAGAAACAATAGATTGTCACCGCTGTCTTTTGATGTAAAAACACAGATACAGAAT
Source organism: Raddia distichophylla (assembly GCA_005191435.1). Taxonomy (NCBI): domain Eukaryota; kingdom Viridiplantae; phylum Streptophyta; class Magnoliopsida; order Poales; family Poaceae; genus Raddia; species Raddia distichophylla. The sequence continues at coordinate 1,603,634 of SPJY01001376.1, forward strand.
AGAAAACAAAATCATACTATTTGATAGTACTTTCTACTAGTCTCGTGTCTGTTATTATCTTGGGCCAATTTTCAATAATATTTATTGGCATGCTGGCAAATAGACATTACACTCAATTGCCAACACGTGGAGACTTTGCCCACAGGACCAGTAAGGTATATCAGTTCCAGTAGCACATCTGGCCGAAAAATGGTCAGAATATTCACTGCAAGGGCGGCTCAGCCATGAACAAATCAAGGTGACAAAAACCACTAGTTTTCTTTCTTTCTCAAGTTGGCAAAAATAAATATCATTCATGTTTTCCTAATATCAAATTGAAATACTACCTAGTCTTCCTGATGAAAATGGAGAAACTATCATTAGTAACAAATAATGCAGAACAATAAGAGTACATATTTCCTTCGACAGAAATTACCGAACAAAATCTCCCTTCAAAGCAGGAGTACCAGAGTACTGAATGCTTATTGCATCTCCATGGTTCGCCCACACTGAAACAGGTATAATTTAATTCCAGCAACATCTTTCATAGAAAAGCATGAGAATAATAAAATGGCTACATGAAAAGAACCCAGGTTAATGAATATAAGCATAATACTTACAAATTTTGTAATTTGCATCAAAATCTGGATAATTGTTTATTGTATCATTAGCACCAAGTGCACCGATTCTTTGAAGTTGGCTTTCCAGAATTTTTCTCCCAATCATACTCTAACCATAATAGAGATTATCAGAGTTTCAAATTATGCAAGATAAAAATCAACAAACGGACAGGAAATATAAATATAAAAAGAGCAAGTAATGGTCCATTACTGAAGGATAGACTAATATAGATATACAATACTTAACGGTTCATCTAGTCTGATTGATCTGCAGGTAGATGGAATTGAAGCAACTTTCCCAGTTGGGGCATGGTGATGACTTACCGCATCAGTTGACAGTCCATGAAACCAAACACATGGCCCAACTTAAACCAGCTAATTAATGCATATCATGCCACTCCTAAGTGTACAATAATTATGGATAGATACATACACAGTGTACCAGTTTGCAGTAAATTTATTAGCTAAGTCAATTGAGACAGCACACACCACAAAAGATCCATTATGGCAAGTTCTACATCTGTCTGCAGTGTGTCTAGGTTGTAACAATGCAGCAAAAGAAGGAAGAAGGCCCCATGATCAAACAACACATCGTACCCCATATAGATTTAAATAAACAAAGTGAATCCAATGGAAAACAAAAGAAGAGTTGGTCTGTGAACTAAAGTCCACATGACTATTACACTGCAGCAAAGACAAATTAACTGATAAGCTAAAAGTGTTCCCAATACCTAAAAGCAAAGTTGATAAGTAATGATAAAACTGTACTTGGAAGATTGAATTATGTACCTGAGTAACATTGGTGCGGTCTAAACAATCAACACAGTTTGTTCTGACTGTACCAGTCTGCTCATCAATTCTCTCACCTTTATCATTCAACAGAAAGTACCTGTACCATAACATTAGTAACAGAACTATGAGAAGAAAATATACCAACCAAATCTATTAGTCTTCAATAGCAAAGTATGATGGAATATAGTACATATATAAATGTACGGAACTCAGATCTAGAAATTTCGTCCCAGCCTTTTAAAATAGAGAAGGGCACCCAGAACAGCTAGACAATGATAACAGTATGGCTAACAAATATGACAAGATGCAATTCACTTTTCCTACTCTGACAATAACTTTGTGGACCACAAACAAGTAGCTCTTTAATGAAAATGTACTAGTGCCTCCAACACTACAACCAATATTCAACCTCATAAGTGAAGTAGAAAAAGAATCATTTAATCCTAATCACCAACCGTTGCATGCCTGATGTCAAGCACCCAATGCAGATGAATACAACCCTTAGGCCTTGTTTGTTTCAGCTGAAAGTTGCTGAAAACTTTAATCTAAAAAAGTTATAACCCTTCGAAAGATGTTCAAAAATTATGAAAAAAATATTTTACGAACTCTATGAAGAACTATTTAAAACCACATAAAAATGACTACAAAGTATGACATCATTTGGCTTATACAAAAATAACAAATTTTCATTTAATTTAATTTAATTTAAACAAGGCCTTATGTGGATGGGTAGGACGAGATGTTGTCAAAGCTAACACTTAGGATGTTAATTGAAACCACCGTTTGTGGGATAGAATCTCGTTGATTATTTTTATTGCTTCCTTAATAATAAATACATGACCGCCCCTTTTATAGGGATGACTGATTTGGACCCTAAGAAAGTAATCCCTAACTAATAGCAACTAATATATTAATATCCTAACTTCCTAGTTTAGTAACACTCGGACTCGTGTGCTACAGTACCCACATGTGCTGTCTGCCCCTGCATTATCGATGAGCACTGTTCATGCCTGCCTCGGCGCATAACACTAAGGCCTTGTACATTTCAGCTTAACGTAGCGTAGCGTTTCAACAAAATTTGAGAGTATTTTAAAAGTGTTTTAAATATTACAAAAAATAATTTAAAAATAGTTTTTGAATCTTTATGACAACTACTAAAAATCTGAGAAAAATCATTACAAATTATTACACCAAATAGGCTATATAAAAAAGATAAATTTTGCTGAAACGCTACGCTACACTAAGCTGAAATGTACAAGGCCTAACACATGATTATGGGTATGAAGGAAACTGCCAAAATTTGTAGAAGCCATGAGTCAAGCACCATAAATCAACTACATTAATTTCAGTATAACGTACTATGAACTAATGTACCTAAAAAAACAGAACATATACTTAAGAAATTGACAAACCTATGCAATGCAAATAAAGTAAAATCAAAATACATGTACAAAAAATGATTTATAATATGGCATGGAAAACAATATATTATATCTTCTAGCAATATACCTATGTTTCTTGAGATAGTCCTCAATTTGATCATATAGCTGAGAAAGGCGCTCAAAGTGAATATGACCACAGATTCGATGGAAGTCAAAATGCACATATCTGCAAGATATAGGAATATACACATGTTTAGCTATAGTATGCACGATAGTAGAACTCTACAGCGGGGGTGAAACTGCAAGAGAAATTATTACCTTACATCTTCGCTGATAATAGGTTCGATAGATTTTGCATATCGATCACGCAGGCGCCCTTCACCACCTTGCTGTATATAGGATTTTCAAAGATAAAAAATGCTGAACATCACATAATAAAAGTGAATAAAGTATATAAACTGTTAGAATTATTTTCAACTAATAAACTGGCAGAACTATGAACGAAGATGCAAAAGCATACTCTATCTTAAAGACAAATCTTTCAGCGGTCATTTGAACACTTCTTGAATAAACACTAAATCTATATGCGACATAAAAAATTGAATAAACACTAAATCCATATGCGACATACCATAAAAGCAACAACTTAGATCCATTTCAAGGAATAAAATAGGCTCAATCAAAGAAATATCAAGCAAGTATGCAGACTGAATATGAAAACTCAATCCTTAAATTGAAGAATTTGAATCTTATTTTGTAAACCAGATGGCTTATATAGAAGCAGAACCAGAACAGGAGTACACAGTCCAAGATTATGGTACTTACTGTATTGACAAGATCAACAGCCAAGACAGCTCCATATTTCTTTTGCAAATCGTGAAAATGCCGTTCAAGCACACGAGGCTGAGGAACAGATGTCCAAGATCAATTCAGACAAAACAAAACAACTAGCTAAGCTAGGTTAGGATGATATATAGGTTCATTGAAATGTATAGTCCTGCTATACTATTACAACAAGATCAATAAAACAAATTAAGGCATAAGTTTAGAGAGCTCACCGCCTCCTCTTGTCTAACAATAGCAAAGCTAGGTTTATATGTCAAATCAACAATCTGTTCCCACAAGAATGGCATAGAACCTCGAACCTACAAAACATTTAACATCATTAAAGGATTTGAAGGTGGTCAAATAAACGATCGCAACAACCAACTAATCAAAATTTGAAAACAGTTTAGCACACAGATAAAAAAGGCAACCAAAAGGACAATTGAAGAGGATGTTTCCAGATTGTATAAAGAAGCCTACTTGTACATAGGATGCTGTAAACCCTTTTGATTGCATTATCTGCTCTGATTCAACGAAGTTTGCCGCATACCCCTCAGGATCAGCTCCGCGTCTCCACATTCGAGTACCTATATTTTTTTTGTAAATCAAAAGGCTTACGAACTATAACTCGATCATAAAAGCCATTGAATTTCTCAAAAATAATAAGTCTGGATGTAACTAAAAACAGAACATATAGTAAAGATAATATTTGCATAATAAACTAATACTATAATAATAAAAGCAAACTGGTGAGCAAAAAAAAATTCTGCATAATAAGCCTCACCTATCCTCCGTGTGCACCTGCGTGCAATAAGAGTCACATTTACCTTCTCTGACCGAACTTCTGCATGAATATTCTGAAAACCTGGTATTTCGTTAAGTTGCCACAGCTAACATTATAATATGACCCTAAGGGAAAGGCAAATAAAGTCTAAATAATAATAAATCATATTTTTCAGGCAGTGGCGTAGTTGAACTGTCATGGTAATCCAAGGATACTGCCTTGAATGACTGGTAATAGGTACTGGTCCAGCTGTAACGGGAAAATGAAGTAATCAAAATGCTTTGGAGATATATATTTCTACATCCCCCAAAACTAGATAATCTTATAAATGATACTGGTAATATTACCTTGTTCTCGATCAGAGGTTCCATCAAGTAACTATTCCATAAAAATCGTGGTTCCGCCTGCAAAGAATGAGTAGTTAGGAAAACACAAGGGTTCTGTTTCTATGTATTCCAGACTATTGCACATTTAGTACAAGCGATTCTTAAACACGGGGGCTCAATTTGGCAGTGCTAGATTTCACATTGAACGACTGTGTTTGGCTTGCCAAAGTCCATGGCCCATTTTTTAAAAACATCATGTTCGACTGATCTCTTTGGAGATGTGATTGCTTTGTTTCTAGCACCCACTCCAAAACAGTTTCAATTAGAGATTAAATTATTTAAGTTCATATCAGGAAATGCGGAGATTAACTACAAAACAATTAACGGATGGTAGGATCAGTTTGCAATTTTGCAGCATGGTTGTATTAGCCATCAGGAACGGTGTACCATACTCCTAAGTGCAAAGAATAGTAAAAACATTTTTTGCCATGCAAAAATCTAAAATTCGAAGTTAGCAGCAGTTTAAAAGGCTAGTCAGATCCATCCTATAGAAAATGTACGAAGAGTACCTGATGTATTTTTTAAAAAAACAATGTGCAAGCTTTTGCATTTTCATGCTTAATTACATAAAAGTTAACTTAAGCCACAATCTGCCAATTTTTTAGACTGGAAACCTGCCGCTTGACATTCTCTTTAAAAGTAAAGAGAAAACAATGTGAAAACTCTACTGTGTGAAGTATATTCATAGTTTGATATAAATACTGTTGGTAGGCCTAAGCAGCACTTTACCATAATTTGTAAGTAGAAGTAACGTATGTCAAAAATTAAAAGCTCGGTGCTAGATTGGCAAAAAGATGCAAGTACATAAATACAAATGGGCCCTATGCAATTTTTATCTAACCCCTTTGCCGATAGATGTTATTCTATACAAACCAGCTAGAGTGACCAAGTCTATTCATGGAGGCATGGTAATTAATTTTTTATTTTCAGTTGCTCGATGATAGATGCTGAATTTGGTATTCTCATAAGATGTAGTTTAGTTCCAGGTTCATCTTTCTACAGCAGATGTACGAAGTTATAGATAAAGATGCAACAGGTATGAAGTAGCAAAGATGACCTGATATATTGCATGTGGAAGTAAATTAAATGATAAGCAGAAAAGCTCACATATTAAAAGATGAGAGCCTCAGTGTCTAAGGAAACTCTTTGAGCTAGAAATAGCGAAGAAAGCGCACCTGTCTCCAAAGAGGAAGTGATTTGAACTCGTGCCCTAGATCATATAGCCTCTGTGAACTGGAATAGAAGAGAAAATAAGCATGCCAATTACAGTGGAAACAGAGAAACAAGAATGATGAAAAATGGCAGTATGTGTGCGTTATAAGATCTAAGAGATTCAAGAAGAAAAAATTGTAAACTACCAAATTAGATCAGCCTTTTCATGTTACTATAAGTTTGTTGCATTAAAAGCTAAATAGCTCAACTGTATAAGATAAACATGTAACTAACAATGTTTGACAGCAAGTACTATACTCACGTAAGTGTCAAGTTGATGTCATAAGAAAAGTAGAGCCCTAATGTCCTCTCCGCAGCATCCAGGAGTTCCGAAAATTCCGTTTCCATTTTTTTCTGCCAAAGCATACTGCAATGTTTAAACAGAATACAAATGGAAACAATATAACTAAAAATAAATAATCATAGTTAGACCTGCTCCGAAGAAGTATCATGCGAGTTATTGCAGGGCAAAACTTTCAGTCCTGTCACTTTAAAAATTGCATGTTCCAAGTAGGATCCCACACATTCACGGTCAGTGACCACCAGAAAATATGTCCCGAATGCAAGTTTGAGCACTCCTATCACACCATACACTGTTCGAACTTTTGGATTTGCAGAGGAGCTACGAGGCGGCAGCTCTTCAACTAGATTCATTGATCCATTGGCCCGGTTAACTGACAGATACAGATCAGAAAGACCATCAACTGGTTCAAATATATAACGGTCTGCAAATTCCCAGAGCCTCAGTCTTGTGTGGAGTTTAGATGATGCAGTTGCATCATTTGTCCCATCCATGATGGAATAACCTAAAATAAATAACAGGTATTAACAATGATAGGTTTCATGAACAACCATACAGACACTCGTTTGGTGTATTGGAGTAATGGCCACTTTGACCCTATCAAAAAAAATGTTATGCACGTCAAGCTACTGGAATAAAAAAAGATTAATTATTCAGAGGGCTCAAATGTAGCCATACCCTCGAAACAAAAAGAAAACCTTACAACCACCACCCCGGACAAGTCATGAGAGATTTCAGAAAGAAACCATTACTACTTTTGTGCCAAAGTCCATCCAAAAGTATTGTTTTGTTGCAAAAATACTGCCTATGTAACAATTTTCAATAAATGTTAGCTAGAAACGTTAAAAAATGGAAATGGCATCATTGACACATCACCATGGATGCCCCATTGACGATTGTTTTATGATTTGCTTTCTTATTCTACTGGTCTACCCTCTTTCCCCTTTGTCTATTTATCTCTTCTATGTCTGATGGTATATCCCTAGACAATCCACATCTCTCGCAAGTATCTTTTTTATAAAGGAACTTTTATTTCAAGAAAGAACATAACAAGGTTCAAAGCTAATAGAAGCTGAATTCCTCCAGATCACCACTTAAGGACTAAACACCACCAGGAGACAATGTAGGCCCCACCCAATATTAACCTTTCTTTTCTAAGTTGTATAACAAGTTCAGTTGGGAGTGTTCCTGAAATGACAAAATACTTGTGGGCGAGGTGTTTAGCGCAGAAGGTGTTGTGAGGGCATTTTTGAAACTGAAATTTCCACTGAGATAATTAGTGACAATAGAAATGTCAGGAAGGTACACTGCAGTTAAATCCGTTGGGGTGAGCCTTTTGGAATCATAAAACACAAACATGAGCATCAAAACTCCAACTAGAAACTGTACAAAAGTCAACCTTTGGCGGAACAGACAAATGTAAGACGGCTACAAGCATTGGGGCATCTGGACAAGTGGCACAAAGCGGAGAAGGAGAGCACATCTCTGGAGGAAATGGGGTACACATGATTCTGCCAGAAAGGAAGAGATCTACATCCCTGCACCCTGATGCTATTAAACCGCTGATTCGCACGGTGCGGAGAGGCAGAGAGAAGGCAGCCTGCAACTAGGGCACCGCAGCCAGCCATGCCATTGGCACCAAGGCACGCAGCTAGCATCGGAGACCTTGGACCATGGGGAATCTGATTCTGAATGCCTGGCCCTGATCCTATAGGTTCATGTCGGATGAGATGGATCAGGATAAGGTAAGATGAGCATCGAACAATAACATACGAAAGCATCCAGCTCTAATTATCACAGAAACATTCTCGAGGAAAAAAACTAATCCCAATTCTGCATTCCGCGCTGCACATCAGAATCAGAAAGGAAAAACACGCGGCATCTCATTAATGGCGACTGCAGAAATCGTAGGCTTTCGGCCAAAAGTACATGCAGAAATCGTCCGAAACTTTTGGCCGAATGAAATCACGGCTGCACCCTGCCAGCTCGTCGGAACCCCGCGGGTGATTCGAGGAGCACAATTCAGGCGCCACCATCGACAGGAGGGATTCGGCCGGCGTACCTCGGTATCGACCGGTGGGCTCCGTCCGGTAGCTGCGGCAGGTATGCCGGCGTATACGGCCGGCCGGGCAGGGCGGGGTGGGGCCCGATCCACCGGCGTGGTCGCCTGAGCTGAGCGGCGGGGCAGCGTGGATGGCGACGTCGGCGAAGGATGGACGGAGTCGTCGACGAGGGAGGGGAAGCGATTTGGATGGAGCTGGAGGGGCGCACAGGCACGATCTATGATTGGTCTGTGTGGGACCCAGCTTAAGAATGATGCGTTGAGGTGGCCTTCGGCCCAATATGGCGTGCTGCAAGTGCTGGACACAAACTAGTTGTAGTTGATTGATTACGGAATTTTTCAATATTTTATATACCTTTTTTTCCGAATTAAATAAATATTGTGTGTTTATTCAAATTAAATGAATAGCCACGTCCCGCCGGTCCGAATTGCGGATAAAAGGGCTGAGCCAAAACCTGTCATTCCAACTGACGGATGTAAGGGCGGGCATGATGTGACGCGAACGGATCTTCTATAGCATCATTAGAGAAGCGAGGAACGGATGGGAAAGTCGATGCTTACGCAGTGGCGGCGTGGCAGTGGCGTTGGCGATGTTTCGAGGGGTGGCAGCGGCTCTCGGAATTGTGGGCGTCTAGTGTTAGAGAAGAGTGGTAGAAGGGGGTTTCATTTTATAGAGTAGAGGTCCTGCACAAAACAAATCACGAGGAAATATGGAGAGGTGGTTGTGATTGTTGACGACAATGCTGGGATGAAGAACCATTGACCTCCTTTGTGCGCACCAACATAGAGGGAAGGGTGAGTTGGTGTCGGCACCCGATTTACAAGATCAGATTCCACCTGCGTAAAGACGTACTAGTCATAAGGATCATGGCTAGTACACACAGTTATACAGGAACGGTACATTACCAACGTTCTGATTATTACATAAAGGGAAGCTTAGTCCGATACATTACACAAACAACGGTTCGCAGGTCGCAATACAAAGTACACAACGATACAAGCCTATTACAATATCTAGAATTTTATTTATTCCACATACACGAGGGCTGTAGGAACACGCAACCCTACTCTTCATAGTCTTCATCGGAGAACGCCTCCACATCGTAGTCAGGGTCCTCATCCTCGAACGACGGGCCATAGTCAAACGGACCAGCTGTTGAAATTTTGCAAAGGGAGAGGGGCAAAACGAGGGAGAGTACAAATTGTACTCGCAAGTTGAAAATGATGCAGATGTGGTCTAGTACAAGGGAGGCTTCGGATATTTTGCGGAATAGCATTTATTGGCCTAGTTTTCGCAAAGCATTTTGAAAACATTAAGTCATAATATTTTCTTTTAGGCTCTTCTCAAATTTCTCTCGCCACTTGGCCTCAGTGCCATAGCGAGATCAAAAATCCTTTCCCATTTCTTTTCTCAAAACGGCTAGGTCCATTCCGCGCGAACAATTTCCGGTAGGCCGACCCCAATCCGGAATGTAGCTGGTGGCACCTAACTCAAACGAAAACTTTCTCAAATTCTTTATTCATCTCAAATTCTTTGTTTAAAACCTTTTTCTAAAATTGGTTTTAAAAATGAAGAACTACTATATGAACAGTCCCTTCGCACGCTCATAACCGCGAGCACGGCTATCATGGTAGTTTTAACTCTGCAGAGTGGGTACGCTTTACCCTCGAGAGGCTACGCACCAGAAGAGTTTCACCACAAGACCGCTAACCACCAGGGCTAACGACCGGGCCCGTCCCATAACGGGGCTCGAGGTCGTACTGTCATGGCTTAGTTCGTAGGATCATAGGACAAACAGTCCTTAGACTAGGGAGAGACGATATTTTAGCCCAGTTTTCTCAAAACGGTGCCGCATTGCACTAACTGACAAAAATATCTCCCCCTAGAAAATCATTTCCTACTAAGCATCACCCTTGATGCACTATCTTTAAACCACGTTTTCCAAACATTTCTCAACAATAATCTCATTTCACACAAATGATTATATCACTTCGGGCAAAAAAGATTTTTAAGCATTTATCCTAATACGAAGGAGTATCTAATATAAACAATTTATCTTATAGCCTTAGATTTTAATCCTACCATATTTCTTACCTTTTCTATTTGGTCATGATAACTAGTTCTATCAAATACGTCATTCACATTTTAAATTAGCATGCAGGTTTTCAAGTCTAGCAAATATTTTCTAAATAAACGAAAATGGCTCCACGATATGATCGAAGGGAGGACTTGCCTTGATCAGTTCCCGGGAAAGCGAAGGGGACGTCGACGATCAGGTCTTCGGGACCTTGACCTCCTAATCGCGCAAACATACAACACAGCAGTACACCACCCATCAGTAAAGTATTTTGATGCACCTTTGTTTGTGAAATATTCAGTAAATCAAATATGCTCACATGAAATAATGCCACCTCAAGCTATTTATTTAATTAATATGCAATACTACAAGAATGGCATGACAATAAATATTTTCTGAGGTCCAGAAGTTCTTGAGGTATTTTCATGAATTTTTGCAGAAATTTTACAGGACATTAGCTATTTTTAACATTTACTTTTTGGTGTACCAAATAATGATTAAAATCGAAATTTGCAAAAAGGAGAAAGAGAAGATGGGCCTCCCGGCGCTGGGCCGGTTAGGCCGCTCGGCCCAAACCGCGGCGCGGCCACATGTGCGGGCGCCAGTGAGATGGCACGAGCCCGCTGACCGGTGGGCCCGCGACCCCACCAGCCAGGGCGATCCGCAAGCCAACGGGAAGGGGGAAAAAACAGGGGAGCGCTCCGGCGGCGGCGATGGAGCACACGGCGACGACAACTCCGGCCACCGAAGGTCGATTGGGCGCACGGGGAGCGAAATATGAGCGATGCGAGCGGAATGGGGTTTTCGGCATCCTGAGAAAGGTGGACGGGGCAAGCGGCGCGGCGGTCCGGGGCGGCGGCGACTCACGGGCCACACGGCTCCGGCGAGGTTCTCACCCCGAGCATTTCACCTTGGGCCGAAAGGAACGGAGATAGATGGAGGAGGCTACCTTTGAGCTCGCCGGGACGAAGGAAGCAGCAGGGCGACGGGACCACGGCGGCGGCGACGGCGTGGGTTCCGGAGACGCGCGGACCACACGGCTCCAATCCACCGGGCGCGAGCTCCACTGGGACGACCTGCGTGCCAATCCCAAGGTGAGGTTGGATCGAAGGAAATGAGGGTGAGGTAAGAGGGAAAAAGAAGGTTGCAGTGGAACGGGGAAGCCACGCACCGGCTCGGGCAAGCGACGACGCGGTGGCGCGAAGCAGAGACAATGGGGGAGCAGTTCCCCTTTTATAGGCACGCTTCGCCCGGGAGGATTTTAACGCGGAGCGCAAGGTTGGCAACGCCGGCGTGAATTCCGGCCGATGGCGTGGAGGGGAACGCTGGACGCGATGGCACCACGGCGGGTTTGCTGGTGACAAGACCAGATAGGCAGTGAGAGTAGAGGGTACGGAGGGAGGCGATAGGGACGAACAATCGCGTGGGGGAAAGAGCCAACGAGCTTTCGGTAGAGAGGAAAAACAGAGGAGGTGACCGGCGAACAGGGGGAAGAGATCCAGGGGAGAAGAAGGAGAAGGAACATGCTAATGAAGGGGTCCCACCTGTCGGCGGAGCCTTGTCACGTGGCAGCAAGGGAGGTGGGCTACGGCGGAAATGGATCGGCGCGGCTCTAGCAGCCCAGACAGAGGAGAAAAGGAGAGGTGGAGGAAAGAAAGGGAAAAAGATGAAATGGGCTGGAGCTGGGCCGAGAGAGGATAAAACACTTTGAATTATCTGGTTCCCACTGGAATTTGCTTTCGAATAAACTTTTGAATAAGCCATACTTTGGTGAAATACTTTAGCTTTTAGAAATAGCTATCCCGGATTAAATTAACAATTTTAGGATTTGGCTTTTATGAAATATTATAAACTAAACAAAATACCATATTTTCCACCAAAGGTGCAAACTTGGAAAGTTTAAATC
>SPJY01001389.1:0-73342 GCA_005191435.1 Raddia distichophylla
GTGACCCTAAATGACTCTTGTGAAGATTGCGAAGCAATAGATGCATCATCAGGGCTCTCATCAAATTGCCTTTTTCTTTTGATTTTACGCTTGGTGCGGAAATTTGGATCAATATCCATCTCAAATGCAATTTCTTTTGTAGCTTCCGGTGCCTTTGAAAAGCCATCATCTCTATACTTTCTGAAAAAGGAAATTAGCCCCTGTACATTCTCAATGGCAATATCAAGAACCATATCCTTTGCTTGTAGCTTCTTGCTGACCAAAATAATGGTGGATAATATTTCATAACAGATGATTATTGCCACTAAAAATTCAAAGCTACCAAGTTCATTATCTTCCAAGGATTTAGATTCACTACTTGTCAATGGATCATCATCACTTTTAGCAACTTGCAGTAAAGCTTTCCTTATTTCCTGAATCTGAAACCTTATGGCCTTAACACTATCAACACGACTCTCCCAATGAGTAGATGACAACGGCTTGAGAGTCAATCCTGTTATGTTATTCATAAGAATTTACCATTTCTTAGTGTATTTACCAAATATTGTATAGATACGTTGTATGACACCAAAAAAATCTTTTGCTTTACTACAAGACTTGGCCATATCACATAATGTTAAATTCAAACTATGACAACCACATGCTGAATAAAAAGCTCTAGGATTTATATCCAAAAGTTTCTTTTGTACACCTTGATGTTTTCCTTTCATATTTGACCCGTGATCATATCCCTGTCCTCTCACATTTGTCTACATCAAGGTCAAGATTCTTCAATTCATTTTGTAGGACATCAAACAATCCTTGTCCAGTTGTATCATTTACCTTCAAAAAAACCTAAAAAGGATTCTTCGATACAAACAGAATCTGAAGACATATCAACATACCTTATCATCAAGGGCATCTGTTCTTGGTGGCTTGCATCAAGAGTACAATCAAGTATAACTGAGAAGTACTTTGCTTCTTTTACCTTTATGATGATTTCAGACCTTACTGCAGCAGCGAGTAAATTTATTAACTCATTTTGGCAGCCATGACCAAGATAATGAATATGAATTTCTTCATTCGTGATGCGTCGGACATGCTCTTAGATAACTGGGTCGAATTCAGCCAACATCTAAACCAATCCCAAGAAATTTCCATTGTTGTCTTGGTACAACCTGCTGTTAGTACCACGAAATGCTAGATTATGTGCTGCAAGAAATTTTACAATCAAGATATTGTAAACAAAACTTTTCTCCAATGCTCCCTTTCTTTTTGAATTTCTCTTTGAGCAACTTTATGAATTGTTTGATCATTTTGCATCCTGAGGCGGAAGTCATACCAAGAAGCCATATTCAAAACATGTTCTGGACTAGTTTCATGCTCCTTAAGTCTAGTGGCAAGATGATTCCAATCACTAAAGGCCTCATTTGCTAATTGTCCTTTTTCCATGCCCCTTTCTCAATAATTTGCAACAAAAGCAAAAAAAAACTCTATCAAGAGGTTTGCAATATACAAGCCATTCTCTATCGCAAGTTTCGCCATTTGAGAGAACTCTAGTATATAATTTTGCAGAAAATCTTCTAAAGAATCTATCTTTAGGATCTTTCTGAATAGACAAGTCCTTTCTAGGACCCTTTTGCACCAAAACATCAACCATTTTAGGATCAACTGAATCCCAATATCTTGGATCAAATATATCAAGCTGAAAAGAATTATTGATGTCATTGTTACCTTTAGTACTTGGTGATCCATCCAGACTAGCATAAGCTGCATCAGCATGTCCACTAACTTCATTGTTAATTTCTGCAGTGTGCTCCTCAACTGCTGCTATGTTGTCAGCATCTTCGCCGTGACCCTCGTCAACATTAGCATCGGGGGTTTCATTTTCAGAAGTAAATTGAGGTTCTTTCAAAATATATCTATCAAGAGCACACTTTTGAGTTTGAGCCATTGTTTCCAATCTTTGTTTCTTCTTACGCTTTTCGTAACCAGAATCATATCTCCTATTTCTAGAAGACATAATGAGGAACGACCAATAAATCAAAATATCAAATAAACTCCTCGTTAGGTCTTGAATTCCTAATTACAACATGATTTTTTAAAATTTATACATGGCATTCACGCATTCCATCTTGCTATACAACTATACAAGAATAAACAATTATTTTGGAAATTGAGATGATTGCGGTTGCGGATGGGGATACCGGATACGTACCTTTCTCTTTCTGCTTCCAGCCTTGGCGTCGTTCTTGGCGTTGGCGGCGGCCAGCGGCCAGCGGGCGGCGAGCGCCGGGACATTAGCGACGAGACGGGCTGATGGCGAAGAGACGAAGCAAGAAACGAACCGTCGCGGCATCGCCTGAATCGCTTCGGCCTGACACAAGATGAAGATCGATTGCTATTGGCCATTGGGCTGCTAGTTAGTGGCTTAGTGCCTCGGCGCTGGCCGCTGGGCTTGCAGTCTTGCACGGCTGGGCTTGCAGTCTTGCACAGCGAGATGGCTTGGCCTGTGGGCTAAATTGGCCAGGGTTAATTAGTATTTAGTAGTACTTAATTAGTATTTGGGGCCCCCTAATTTTTGGGGCCCTGAACAACTGCACCGGCTGCACCCCTCAATGTACGGGCCTGGATGGCAATGACCTACTTCGAATGATATAATAATGCAGCATTAACTTTGATTAATTTTCCATGGACATCATTTGTTTCATTTGCTGAATCAAGGTGATCTGCATGTCGAACTTTCTACTTTATGGATACAAGACCTGAAATTAAAAGAACACGCAATCGTTTTTTTTCCCCTGCGAAAAGCTTAGTCGATATAATATATTATCTTTCTCTGTTCCTCGTGATGTTGTTCACACCAATGTTGATGCAAATCAGTCTCAACTCCAACTAATGTTTTGGACAGTTCAAGGCAAACATCCCATGCAAATCTTTATCTCATCTCCTCGGTCTTGACCGTCCATGGTGTGCATAACTGCATGTCCTAAACTGCCCAAACCTAAATAAGGAAGAGACAGATAATGCTAGAACTTCCCAGCACAAGGGAAATTGTGTAGAATTGTGAGTTTTCAAAGGCCAAGACGCAGCTGCCATTAACTGAAAATAGACATCTTCCTTTCATTGGTCAAGCGCCATTCTCTTGCAGACATACATTTGAGCTTGTCCCAGGGACCAGAGAACACAAGGATTTATTCACGCAGGGGATCTTCTCGATGTCTCCTAACACCAATCCATCATCTGATGATGAAAATGTTAACCCTACCGCGGTATTCCCTAGTTTACATGTTTCATGTTCCTGTTCTTAATTCGGGCTCAAATCCTCTGTGTTTTGATGAGATGTTTCCATTCAAGTTACTGTGTCCAAATCGACTCTAGCTAAAGAAATCATGAGTTTTGATGATCCTGTACCAACGTTCTCTGAATCGTATCTAGAATTCATCCTAGATTTTACTCTTCCCAAAATGGGAACTTGCTCCACATCAAATATGCCATGGCAAGGAATACTCGTCTGATGGTTTGAACGATCCGGTGCTTAGATCTTGCATTTTCCATTGGACCTGTCTGAGCATTTGCCACGATGATCAATTCAGTGCACAGCCTGAGTTCCCGGTGTTTCTCTTCAGTTTCCCATGTCCATGGTGAGTTTCCATGCCCAAACCCTAGGTTCCATGGCCATATCCACTTGAGCTCGGGATTGTGTGTATTTGAGAGGGTGAAGAAGTGAGGGAGAAGGTGTGTGTGTGTCTAGGAGTCATCCCATAGCCTTTCCCGGTTGTCCCCTTTGGTTTCCCCTCTCTCCCTTGGTGCTATCCGGCTAGCCCAAGGTTGAGAAGAGGTGAGCCCGTGCTCCGGTTGTGCTCTTGTGCTCTCCGACGACTCCACGAACCCAAGGCTTCACCACGCGTACGTCTACGTCAAGCCGTACCCGAGTACCTCATCGTAAAGACCGTACCTCAACGACCGTACCGCAAGCAAGCCCAAGACTCGGTCTTGGCCACTGAGAGCGTGTTTTCGGTGCCTCCTTGGACGCGTCCTTGGTGTGCTCAAGTCCTCCGACGTGCGCGGAGGCCGGCTCCGCCTGTGGAGTTGGTGTGACGGGATCTTCCACGTGTGGATGGTTGTCGTCGCTGCTGTACAAGTTTGCTCCCTCATCATTTGTTGGTGAGAGGGCTTTTTAATGCATGAGCATTAGGGACGAGAGAGTCCCGGGTCCCCATTAGCGCATGTGTTGTGCGCGGTGTGACCTTGCTCAACGGTGAGTAGGTACGCATGTGTTGTGCACCGAACATCGGTTAAACAAATCGGTATTGTGCATTATGTCTCTCACTTTACTTTCTCGCATAGACTTGGAGAATTGCCTGCGCCGTGCGTCTTTGAGCCACGAGGAGTTGAGAAGGTGTTGAGCTAGATCACTACTTGTGCTAGTTGTTCAATTGCTTCCTCTCGTGCACAAGACTAGAATTGTGATAGGCTTCCGTGCTTCTGCATGCTAATTTGGTAATCCGGCTAACAAGGTGTTTATTGGTGTGAGTTTAGAAGTAGAAAAGTGTTAAAGAATTTGAAAAGCCGCCAATTCACCCCCCCTTCTTGGCCTAGGATCCCTTCACGTGGTATCAGAGGGCTAGGATCTCGTCTTTGGCTTAACCGCTGACGAGATGGCCGACGGGGGTACTAGCGTAGCTGGTAATAGGATTCCTCTATTCACGGGCACCCATTTCGATTCTGGAAAAGGAGAATGCGGGTGTATCTACAGTCCATGGGCACTGACGTGTGGAAAGTGGTTGATAAACCCCTAGGTTTCATTCTAGAGAAGGATGTCGAACCCACTGAGGAACAAAGCAAAAGCTAGAGCTAGATGCTAAGGCTCTGAATGCGCTGTTTTGTGGAATTAGCATGGAGGTGTTCGATAGAGTGTCAAATCTACCTAGTGCACATGATGTGTGGACTACGCTCATAGAAATACATGAGGGCTCAGATGCGGTTAAGGAGGGCAAACTAGTCATAGTTAGTGACAAGTTTGATCGCTTTGATATGTTGCCTGGTGAAAATTCAAATGAAATCTTTGCTCGTCTTAACCCCCTAATCAACGAGCTCAAAGGGCTCGGTGCTTCTTTGTCTGATGCTGATGTGTGCAGGAAATGATTAGGGTGCTGCCAATTGACGAGTACCGCGACATTGTCACCTACTTGTCAAATAGTGGGGAAGTCGAGACCATGAAGCCTACCGCACTCCTGAGCAAGTTGACCTCACACGAGATGCTGATAGTAAACATGGTCAAGGCTCAGGCAGAAAAGAACAAGTCCATTGCCCTCCAAGCTAGTGTCACCAAGGGCACCTCGCGAGCTACCTCACCAAAGCGTCCTATAAGTCCCAGAGCAGCCTTGGATGAACTTGTGGGGTTAGTCGGCAAGAAGCTTGGATTGAGGAGACAGGGCAGGATATCTAATGCATCATACCGATGCTATGAGTGTCAAGAGAAGGGGCACATCGATTCTATGTGTCCTCAGAAGGGTGATACCAAGTACAAGGGTAATGGGAGTAGTGATGATGAGGAGCCCAAGGCAAAGGAGAAGCAAAAGAACAAGGGCAAGGCAAAGGAAAAGGAAAAGGACAAGGAGAAGAGCAAGGGCTGGAGGAACATGCACAAGTCTGAGTTTAGGGGTACTTCCATGAGTGGGAAGAAGGTGGCCTTCGTGGGCGAGTGGGTCACTGACAGCTCAGCCGGGTCACAAGAGTCAGATGATGATGATGAGGTTGGAGTGATGGCTACTTCTGCTTTCACGGTGCCACCTCCACCTTCGGTGTTCTTCCCGACCTGTCTTGTTGCTGGCACGGAGTCACAAGAACAAGAAGGTCAAGTCCATGAATGGTGGTCCGGTGGAGAAGATTCAGACTCTACTTCCTCAACTACCTCTTCACCGACGGCAGCTCGAGCTCCTACTTCTACCGCTTCACCAGCTCCTGCTACAGCTTCCTTGTGCCTTATGGCCAAGCCTTCCTCCAAGTCCTCCAAAAAGGTAACACGAAAAGATGCCTCCTCCTCCTCTGGCTAGGAAACTGATCCTGATAGTCCTACTGAAAAAGAAAAGAAAATAGCTGGTTACTTCTTTCAGGCTAAGGACTATTTTGAAAAAGTAAAGCTCAGGGCTAACTTGCTATAGGAACGCCTAGCTGAGCTAGCTAAGAAATATGCTGCATTAGAAACTGAACACTTGCTTCTCACTAGCTCTAGTAAGGCAATGGAAGTAGAAAATAGAGCAATGAACGAGTCTGAGAAAGGACTCTTAACCACCATACAAGAACTTAGAGATGAACTGGTTGTGCTCAGCACAAAGAACAAAGAACTAGATGCTAGGAGCACTACACTCGCTGCTTTGTCTGTTGCACAGTTGGTTGAGAGCACTTCTTGTTATACTGCTGTAGTTGCTAGTCCTTTGCTTGTTGTTACTGTTGATACTTGTGCTAGTGACTCTACTACTGTACCTGCTCTTGCTACTGTGCTTGCTCCTAGCTAGTGACACTGCCAGTTTGCCTGTTGGTTTGGCTGTTGCTTTGCCTAGTGCTTTACCTGCTGTTGCTGCTAATGTTGATGCTTTGCCTGATGCTAGTGCTCCTGCTGCTTTGACTACTAGCTTATCTGTTGCACATATGCCTACTGTTGCTCCTGCTAGTGCAAGCTTTACTTCTGAGTGTGTAATGATTAATGCCTCTACTAGTTCAAATGCTGCTCCTACTACTGCTAAAGTTTCTGCAATTGGTGCATCATCTAGCATATCTAAGTCTCCTATCATAATTGCACCTGCTTGCATTGCATCAACTTCGAGTGGCATGACTAGTCTCACACACGAGTGCACACCTGACACGTATAAGTTTGCTCTAGCTGCTAGGGAGTTAGCAATAGAAAATGCAGAGCTTAAGTCACAGCTAGGCAAGTTTGAGAAAGGTCTAGGAAAGTGCTACGAGGGAATCTTAGCCCTAGACAAGATGCTTGAGCAAAGGCCTGCCTCTAAAAGGGATGGCTTGGGGTTCACCCCAGAGAAGTCAGAGAGGTACAAGAAGAGTGCTCCTCAGGCATTTAGAGTGCGCCAGAGCTACTACCACACAAAACCCAAAAGAAGACCACCTCCACAAACCCAAGGTGTGTACCCTAGGAGTCAGGTTGAGCATTACCAGTGGCAAGGACGTCCTAGGCGACACAGTTTCGGGGAGGGTCGGTCCAGGTACCAAGATAGCTGGGATAGAGCTCCGTGGCAACTTAGGACATGGGATGGTCCTAGAGAGTGGTTTGGGTACAGGTCTAGGTACAACTCTAGGGTAGATGCACAGAGGTACACCCACGCTCCACCACCTCTACCTGCTAGGTACAACACGTACACTGGACCATACCCACCTAGGTACAATAGGTATCCCAACCGTCCAACTCCAAACCGCCTAGCTCATAACCGCCCAAAACCCAGGCCTCAACCCAAGACCAGTCGAGTTCACGTAGAACTAGATGGCAACTACTCACTTCGGAAGAACAAGCAGGGTCAAGTGATAGCCAGGTTCGTGGGACCGTCTTGGGAGTACGAGTACAGGCCACAGGTGTGGGTCAAGAAGTCTGTTTTGGATTCACTTGGTGCTACTAACACTGCATGTACAACTAACCCTCGGGAACCCATTGTTTGGGTTCCATGATCCTCTTAGTGCAGGTGGGCAGCCGGAGTGGGGGACGTCCTGGAGCTATTGAACAATCAAGACGGCGTCCTCGGTTGCTCACCAGAGGTGGAAAGATGGACTCTTCCGCACCACGACCACTCGGCTGGATGACAGGATGATTGGACAAGGAGTACTTGATCCAGGGGGAGCAAGCTCAAGCCCACGGCGTGTACCACTACTTCCTCTACACCGCAGGTACACATATTGATTGACTCAGGTGATTTCTAGATGACACGCTATTCACGTGGTAATCCTGCGGTTTTGTGCTTTAGATATCCAAGTGGTATTATGCCCTAATTGCTCATATGGTATCAAGCTTACTAGCCAGCCTTGTATTTTAGAGTTGCTCAATGTGATGGCTTGCTTTGTGCTTAGTGGTGTAGTACCTTGTGCCTAGTTTGTTTGAGCCCTGCTTAGTTCATGCCTGTAGCCTCAGTTTCTTTAGATGGTGTCATTGCTTGCTTCCATTATCCACTAGTCCATATTTGTCTTGCTATATCATTCATGAGCCTGTTATTGAGTTGGGAGTCTTGCACGCGGCAACATCTAGTTGTGCGTTTACACGTGGTCTAAGACATGTAAACTAGGCTTGGTCATATGAAATAAAATTAAACTCACCACTAGCATTGTTTTGTGATGTGCAATAGTTGGTAGAAAATCCTTATGACATCACTAGTGTGAGTAATCTAGGGTTTGGCTATTATACTTGTGCTAAGGACTTGCTTAGATGCTCCCTGTACGAATTTTGTTAGCTTTGGCTGGTGCTCACTTGTCACTTGTTCAATTAGGACTTAAAACAAATCAAACTCTAAATCATGTCCTTGAACTTGTGGTAGATGTTCAATGGCTTTGTGGCTCATTAATTGCTCTGATCTTTTGGTTGATCGTGTGCTTATGGTCTATCTAGTATATCTCTAACTCACATGTTCAAATGCTTGACTAAAATTGAGCAACCCTTTTAAATATAGTTGAGCCCAACAAAAACTTGACTTGTCATGTCTTGCTACTTGATAATATGAGATATGAGGACATTTAGCTAGATTTGATATCATTTGCCATTGTTTTGGAGCACCCTTGCAACATTTTAGAGCTCTTATGTATCGTAATGTGCTTTGCTCTAGCCTCGCTTAAAAGAGCCAATGTGCCAGCAAAAGAGCCCAAGCGGCCAAATAAATGATGCTCATTAGAGTCAAATAAAATCAATAACGAATAAGCAAGCTATATTTGCAAAGCGAGAAAGCGAAAGTTGAGCCATTAGCATATGACTAGCTCTTCAGGTGTTGCACTGAAGTGATCAACAGTGTCATGTGATTTTATTTCAAGCATTTGTAATCATGTCACATAGTATTTTATGGTAATTCAAATATGTCATTGCATTTGCTATGAAAAAGGAATTTAAAAATGAATAAGTACTCAACTAAAAACTGCTTTGTAAGCCTCTCTTTAGCCTAGCAATTTGGAATGTGACTTAGAATATTCTTGCTAGTGCAATTTGTGCTTGATTCTCCCTTAGGATGTGAGCCACTTGTGCGCCACCTCGCCATAGTCCATCTCACAATGTCCTAGGTCTTAATCACCTACAATTGCACTAAATTGTTCTCTTTGAACTAGTGACATTATGACCTAACCAATTTCATTCAAATGAGCTATGGTGATCATTTTAAGTGGACTTGCATTTGTATAATCCCCAAAGCCGATGTTTTGCTCCTCACTAATGTTATCATTTGAATTTTACTCCCTATTGCATCTCACTTTGACATATGCTTGAGCCGCTCTAGCAATAACTGTGCATGCTAGATTTAGGGGGTGATCTCATTGCATAGAAGCAGGGGAGCTCATGGAAGCTTGTAGTGCTTGTGCATTTTAGGTGGTTGATTGCTAGACTCAGGGGGAGGTCCATTGATTATGCATGTGCTTAGAAGGTATTTTTGGGAGAAATATGCTTGCCTTAAGTGTCCTTTGTTGGTTAGTGATGACAAAGGGGGAGAAGTTTGTCATCATCTATCTCTTGCACATATAGGCATTATGACAAAGGGGGAGAACTTAATGGGCTAAGGCTTGTAGATGACAAAGGGGGAGAATAAGTGAAAGGGGGAGATCATTTTGCTCTTGCATAGCTTTCAAGTGGTATCATCTATGGGCTGAAAATAGTTGCTTGCAATTGGGTTATGAGAGTGAACTAGTGCTGAGCTTAGCTATGTTTGTGATTGGCTTGCGTTTATTTGTGTTGTCACGTGGTATCATGTGCTTTAGGCATAGGCTGATCTTATTGTTTCACGTGGTATCTAGTGCTGGGTTTAACTCTCATATGATTGGCTTGTGCATGTGCTTAGTTGACTGGTATATTGTGCTTAGGCTTAGGTTGTGCTTCTTTGAGCTTTCACGTGGTATCTTGTGCTCTTGAGCCTAATTATCGAACCTATGCTTGAGATATATATATTTGTGCCTTGCTTTTGGGAGATAGATGTTGCAGGTTGCAGGTTGTCATCAATTACCAAAAAGGGGGAGATTGTAAGCTCAAGCCCCGCTTAGAGTAGTTTTGGTATTGATGACAAGGACGTGAAGGATAAGGACTTTGTGATTTTCATAGTTTCTCTTATTTCTTTGTGTGAGTCGTCCGATCCTATTTCATCGGCAACATCTACATCAAGCTTCACCAAGTTATGAGCACATAAGCCGGAGCACAACTAAGCCTAGATGTCTAAGCCCAAAGTCAAGCCAAGCATTGTCAAAGCCCTAGTGTCTAGCTAAGCCATGTCTTGAGCTCCAAGAGTCTTAGTGACTATGTCATCCTAAGCCTAGCTCAAGTGCTTTTGCTCAACCATGCCTAGCCATATTGAGTCTTTGTTATGGTCATGCTTCGACTGTGCCCAAATGCCAAGACTTGCACAACAACTAGTCCCAAAGACTTAGCCTAGAGCAAGTAAAAGCCTAAGTGGTGGGTCTAGTTGAACTTAAGGATACAAAGGGCAAGCCTTTAGACCAAACACCAAGTGACCATGACCTTGTCTTAGTTCCATTGTGTCCTTGGTGAGTTCATGGCTAAAAGAGCCTAGAATAGTGCCTAAGAGATACCCTAGAAGTCCCAAGGTCGAGGCCAAAGAGATAGAGCAAGGGAGAAGGAGAGAGAGCTCATCGGGCTGGGCAGAATGCCCTGTTACTGCGTCTCCGGACGCGTCCGGTGCGTCTCCGGACGGTCTGGTGAGGACGTGTCCAGAAGGGTGCAACGGCAAGGACTTAGCCAATTTTCTGAGCAATTTTGGGTACACCGGACACGTCCGGTGAGTCTTCGGACGGTCCGGTGAAGCCAGGTCCAGAAGCCACCTTCGCCCGGGACTTAGCCAAAATTTGAGCCACTTCGAGAGGACCGGACGTGTTCGGTCGGCCACCGGACGCGTCCGGTAAAAGCGCGCCTGCTCAGGATCCAGTCCACCGGATGCGTCCGGTGAGCCTCCGGACGCGTCTGGTGAATTCGTAGATCAGTTCACCGTAGAGGAGGAAGGTAAGTCCGTCCTAGGTGAGTCCCCGGTGTTCCTCTTCGGTTTCCCATGTCCATGGTGAGTTTCCATGCCCAAACCCTAGGTTCCATGGCTATATCCACTTGAGCTCAGGATTGTGTGTGTTTGAGAGGGTGAAGAAGGAAGGGAGAAGGTGTGTGTGTCTAGGAGTCATCCCATAGCCTTTCCTGGTTGTCTCCTTCGGTTTCCCCTCTCTCCCTTGGTGCTATTCGGCTAGCCCAAGGTTGAGAAGAGGTGAGCCCGTGCTCCGGTTGTACTCTTGTGCTCTCTGACGACTCCGCGAGCCCGAGGCTTCACCACGCGTACGTCTACGTCAAGCTGTACCCGAGTACCTCATCGTCAAGACCGTACCTCGACGACCATACAGCAAGCAAACCCAAGACTCGGTCTTGGCCACCGGGAGCGTGTTTTCGATGCCTCCTTGGATGTCAAGTCCTGGCTTCCTTTTAGGAAGTTCTTTATCGTGGAGTAGGTGTTTTGCGCCGAACCACGTAAAAAATCGGTTTGCACCTCTCTTGCCAAATTTACTTTCCGCACTCTTCACTTTGACTTGTGATCAATTACGTGTGGCAAGCCTTCGCGCCTGTAGTAGTCGTTTCCGCTAAGTTGATCACTTGCACACTTAGTCTCGTAGGATCCTAACCTAGGTGGCTGACTAACCTGCTTAATAGAAAAAAGGAAAATCAAAATTAGGTTAAAATTGTCAAAAGCTCCCGTTTCACCCCTCACGGTCGCTAGTTCTTTCAATGTGTTTATCTTGACGCTTGGGAGCCTGGAGATGGTGGATTCGTGGGCGACTACACATACATCTAGGATCGAGTTGTCGAAAGTCGAAGCTTGTGGATTTGGGTGTTCTTCAATGTAATTTTCATTTAAGACTTCCGGTGAGATACTCCAGATCGTATGTAATAATGTTATTGTAATAAAGTTACGTTCATGGCTTTTGTTCCACTCTTGTCCGTGTGTACTAGCTAGATCCGGAACCAATACTAATGGCACGACGTGGACCCTGACTAGTAGGCAATGGGCCACGACAATATACTACCAAGAAAATAAGCCTAAATAAGTTGATATCCATTGTACACAGGCCCTCCCTATGCTAGTTGAAATATTTTGTCTAGCTTGGATACGCGATATGGCCAATGCCACGATATGACAAGACCTGTGTTATAGCTATATGATCGTATCGCCGGATCTCTACAGTACTAAAAAAAACTTATGCTCAAGATTGCTCGAAGCTGGACTGCATTTGTATGAGCTAATTTTTTTTGAAAAAAATTGTGCTTATGCATTCTATATTTGTCATTGTCGTGTTGTTCTGTTTTTCCATTTAGAGGTTTGCCCTAGAACAAATAATTACAGGCCAAGCACTGTTTATGCTTGGGGCTGGTGCGTTCATTCCTCGGTGTCTTAGTGCTTTCTATGCTCGAGGATGTGGGTATCAGAGGTTACAATGCACCTATTCTGTTCCATGTATACAAAACCCGGATGCAACAGTCTGGATGCAATAGCATGACTCTACTCACCTGCTAGTCCCTTTTTTTACTCAGGCATCTACTCCATGCCCCAATGCAGTAGTGTGACTCCGCTAACCTGCTAGTTCAATTTTTTTTCCAGACATTTGATCCATAGCCGAATGCAGCACCGTGACTCCACTCACCCGCTAGTTCCATTTTTCTTAACATAGTTTTTATCTTTGTCATAAAGGCCAAAGACGGAATGTCCTTAACTCCGGCATCATGATGATGGGACCCAATCTCTACTATTATAAAGCACCTTATGGTCGTGGTGGTGGTGGTGGTAGTTCGAACTTTTAATCTGGACCATCTACCAAAGACGGATCACTCTGCACCGTTCGATCTTCAAACCTCCCGTCTCACCCAGCCGCCGCCCCTAGGTTTCCCCTCCACCTCCCACGATCCCGCCGCCCCGCCACCCCCACCTCCCTCTACCCCCCGCGGGTCGTCCCCCTCCCTCTCCCTCACCCAAGTCGCCGCCCCGACGTCCTCCGCCGCGCCCGCGCCACCCCATTCCCGGCCTCGCACCGCCCAGCCTTGCGCCGCCGCGCCTCCGCCGCGCCCGCGCCGTCCCGGTCCCTGTCTCGCGCTGCCCTAGCCTCGCGTCGCCACGACTCCGCGCTCGCCTCCGTCCTCACCCTGATGGGGCCGCCTCAGGCTGGCGCCGTCATCCACCGCACCCGCGCCGCCACAGTCCCCGCCTCGCGCCACCCCGGCCTCGCGCTGCCACGATCCCGGCCTCGTGCCGCCGCGCCGGCTCCGCCACGACTCCGCGCCCGCCTCCGTCCTCTCCTGACGGGGTCGCCTTCCTCGCGGTCTACGCCCCGCCCCCATCGCAGGTCTCTGTTCTGACGACTCCTCTCTCTCTCTCTCTCTCTTCGCTTGTTGGGTCGGATTAGGTTGAGTAACTCTGGTCCGGCCGCGCGTGTGTATGTTGTTCCTGCAGGTGTGGATTACGAGTACAAGACGGTGAACCTCCTCAAGGACGAGTACTTTGATCCGGGTAGGTGCCACTGCCGTCCTCCGTCCGCCGCCACCGCTGATTCCTTGCTGTCATGCTGTGTCATTATGGATCCTCGCCATCCACGATGAAGCTAGGGAGCAGCAGAGAAGGCCATGGTTACAAACTGATATATTTAAGGCCTACTTGCTAGGTTGTAAATATTAACCATTCTTTTGTTGGATTCATACTTCATACAGCTAATTTTGTGACTGAATGGAAGTGGCTGGCCATTAGATTTGTTTTTAGTTAACATATTTGAGTTTTTTCCTATTTTTTGAATTTTTTATATTTATTGGTAAAATTGTTACAGCAGACAAGATAGATTGTTCCAGGAGGCTAGACATATTGTTCCAGTAGACCAAATACATTGTTCCAATAGTACATAAATTATGGTCCACCAGACTGGACATATTGTTTCCAATTGGTTTAGCCTATTATTCCAGCAGACTAAATACACAGTTCCAATAGGTATACAAGTTGTTCCATCAGACTAGATCATTAGACATTTTAGTTCAAATTGGTTTTAGCCTATTGATCCAGCAGACTAAATATATTGTTCCAATAGGTATATAAGTTGTTCCATCAGACCAAATACATTGTTCCAATTGGTTTTAGGCTATTGTTCCAGCAGACCAAATACATTGTTCCAATAGCTATACAAGTTGTTCCATCATACCAAATACGTTGTTCTAATTGGATTCAGCCTATTATTTCTGCAGACCAAATACCAAGTTGTTCCATCATATTAGACGTATTATTTCAACATGCCAAATTAATTGTTCCATTAGTATAGACAAATTGTTCCAGTAAAATTTATATAGCAACATGCGTCTTGTTTTGTTCGAAAAAATACGAGGAACACGTTGGTGAAAACGGTTTGTGGATTGGAACTCCCAGTCAAAAGTTATGATCGTTTAAAGAAGGAAAAAGTGCCAGTTTGGTCCTCAACTTTCACGTTTTCGCCAAATTCGTCCCTGAAGTCCAAAACCAGTTTTGGCACGTCCCTGATCTTTTTAAATCGTGCTGATTAAGAGAGTTACGGGTGCCAAGGGAGACACCGACTGCTACAGTTCGGAGCGAGGTAGCGGAGGCGATTTGGGGGCGATTCATCTCGCCCCTCCAGATCCAGCCAAAATCGCCTCCTTGGCCGGCTGCTCCAGCGCCGGCGAGGTGGGGTTTATGGCGGGGATCGTGGAGGGGCGGGCTTCGGTCACCGCCATCTCGGTAGGTGTCCAGGAAGGAGGCTCGGCGCAAGTTCGCCGCCCAGATCTGCTGTTCTTCGTCTTCTCCGGCGTTCGTCTGGCCTGGGTAGCAAAGGAGCGGATTTAGGCGGTGGTTGTTCATGTACAGTAGTAGTAGTGGTTGTAGGAGTTTCAGGTTTTTTGCTTTTGGAGGTGTTTGTGGCGTTCGGGTTTGTGAGATCGTTGGGGGCTGAGCTTCTTCTTGCCAGCTCGTCGTCGGCTTTGGAGTTCCCTCTGCTTCTTCGATCTTTGCAAGCGGCGCGACATATCTCTCCGCGAATAAGGTGTCTGCTTGTAGACCTCGGCGGCGCTTGTTGGCTTTTGCTGAGCTTGTGTCGTTGGTAGGAGGACAGAATCCCCGTTTTGCGGTGGATACTTTTGTGGAGAAAGAGGTATGAAGGTTTCGATGCAGGAGACTCCGGCGTCGTTCTTGGTGCCGAAGATGACGGTGGTGGGTGGTAGCACGGGTTCATTTTCCTCGATCTTGGTCGCGTTGGATTTGAGTTCCTCGTTCACTCTTGGTTTTGACCTGCGAATCCATAACCTTCTATGGTTTCGGCCGGAGGATTTGGGCCTCATGCTGCCACCGACTCCGCTAGCCTTCGTTCCCAGCGGCGGCGTGGTGAGAAGGAAAAGTTTCTGGCAATGCTCGTTGTCTCAGCCCTCTAGGGTCTTGGTTGTATTTTTTTATTTTCAGAGGGGTGTGTTTGTAATTTGTCAGAAGCTTCGTGAATGAAAAGGTGGTTTCTTTCTCAAAAAAAAAAAGGTGTCAGACTGCCTCATTTTCTTTGTTTTTTGCGTCATTCTGATAGCTTGTTTATGCAGTAGGAAACTTCTCAGATAGAATGGTGCCATTCTTAGTTATTATTTATACAGGTAGCCAAAATGGAAAAATGGCAAAGAAAGATATCAACCCTTCACATTTTTTTTGAAAAAAATAGGGATCTCTTCTAAGCACATCTGAAATTACACAATATTTTAGCCCAATTTCTATTGTCAAAATATCACTTTATTTGTAACTAAACAATTGTGTTTTGATATGATTTGAGATATTGATTTGTCCCATATCTTTACCGTGGTTCTATCTACTATACAATTATATAAGTCAACAGGACATGCTAATAATATAAAACAATGTTGTAGTAAGTTTGAATTCACTAGATGGGTAGATGTTTGGGATGCACTATGTTCGTTTTCATGCTCCAGTAGTTTTTTTATAGAAATGTAATGTGCTTTAGATCCAAGTGTATTTTTAGGCCTTAGTTAGCATTTTGATTACTATTTTTGAAATACTACGTGTCTTGTTGTGATATTTTTTCCCTATGTTTTTACATTAATGCTATGGTTTTTAACAGCTTTTTTATTTGCAATACTGCTGTAGTTACTTAAAAGTGATTAGTCCATGGATTAAATATATTTCTTGCTATTAATATTATCTTTTAATGTTTGGGATCAGGTGAATATTGAGCTCACTGTTTGGAAGGCTGTATGCAATCTTAAATTATATTGAATTGCTGTCTTCCAGTTGCCATGTGTCTGTGAAGTGCTATGTAAGTGCTGGCAATTGGCACGTTAGCACATATGATTTGCGCTTAGTTATATCAGCTCATGTGATCTTACACATATGTTTGTAGGTTCCATTGATCGCACATGTACTAACAATGCTCCAGCAGCAGCACCGGCTCCGTTAGCACCACCCCAGACAGTAATTACTGCAACCTACTAAATTTTTTAATTTACCATGATGCCTTGCTTTCAGAACTGTAAGATCAAAATGCACCAGGAAAATATGAGATACGGGCTTGTTCACTAGATGACCATGAGCTTCATTGCACCTTTGTGAATTAGTATTTTTTATGTGTTACTGATTGCATTAGCTTCTGTTACATTGTTGTATTGCAGCACTGACTACTGTCTGAATGATGATTTATTGTAACGCGAGTTTATGCTGAAAGGGAGATGGTTCCAGAGGATGGATTTGGAGGTTATATGCTACTATTTCTATAATATGATGACTCCATATTAACTGTGACCTTAGAGCCTCCTATATCTGTTTTGTTGTGCTAGCAACTTTGTAGAAATAACTCTGCCATACCAATTGTCGCATTCGTCGTCACATATTTTGTGAACATGATTTTTCTAATAGAAGAATTATTTAAAATGTACCCAAGTGATTTTATATACATGATACACTAGATAGGAAATTTACATGAGGGTTACTTTATCTATTGTATTTGTCTTGCTGTCCGGTTTGTTCGGTTTGGGTTGGGGGGACGGTTGTCCCGCTCTGCTGCCTGCGCGCCAGCCATTTGTTAACTTTTCCCTTAAAAATACAAGCCATTGAATCCATATAGGTTTCTGCACAAGTAGCTAAGTACACCAAATATGTCCATTGTTGAGAAAGCTGAGCAAACACATAGTTCTCAAGGATTTTTCGAAGATATTTGATCATAGTTAGATTTTTGTGCAAACGCATTGTTGCATTCTCCCTTATGTGATTTAATGACGTGATTTAACTTGGATACTTTAGCTTTGATTTACTTGTTGGTCGTAGCGTCGATACGATGAGCAATAATAGTCTCTACTTCAGTGTTCACACATATTTGCCTTGAAATATTCACATGTGACCTCGGTTACCAAACAAACTCGATAGATGTTCAGCCTCACCATGCGTCCATGCCATGTGTAATGAATTGCTCATATCTGACATAATTCTAAGGTAGATAATCTACTAATCATTTTGTGTGGTTTATGTTCCTAATTGTTGTTTAGAGTGGAAAATTTTAATAGACCACATCACTCAGGTTTCAACCTAAACGATCCAAGCTACAACATGTCACGTGCTACACTCTCGATCTTTTCTACAAATCACCCTTCATGCTTATATTTTTGCCTACGAATTATGTTTTTCTTTCATCCCTTTATGGTCCGTGGCAGAGCACGGGCATTTTACTAGTTTTTATAAAGGTGGTATTGTGGTAGTGTGCGTATGTGATAATTTAGGGTTTGTTCGGTTGGCTGAATGAGGTGGTACGGGGTGGTACGATACATGATTCAGATGTTTGGTTGGTTGTATGGAACTATCAGATTCTTCGTACGTGTGTTTGGTTGGTGGGATGGAGTTGGATGGGATGATACGTTGTGGTTCAAATTTAAGAAATATTCCCTGTTTATCCTGTATGGTGTGATTCGGCCGTTTTGGCCAAACAATCCTGTACGGCTTTCTATTCCGAACCGTTCCATCTGATTCAGTACCATCCAATTCCATTCACCCTCGTACAACTAACCAAACACACCTAGCATCCTAATTAAACTCATAAGGCAATGCGGTCGATCCGCATGAAGGCCCTGCTCTGGACCCTGCAAAGAAAGGCAAAATTAGGAGGGGGAAAAGAAAGGGGAAGAAGAACGTGATTGAGGTTTGAGAGTTACGACGCTCTCTAATTCAGAGAAACGCATTAGATTCTTGCCTTTGGTTTTAGCACGTAAGAACAATCCAGCAATGCCATTCACAAGTAACACTAACAGTATGCTGCATGCACCGCCACCGTAGCTGCTACCGCTGGCTACTCCCTCCGTTCCAAATTATAGTTCACTGTTGATTTTGAATCTCTGTTTTGACTCTTTGTCTTATGCAAAAAAATATATGTAATTATTATTTATTTTCTTATGATTCGTTTTATCATTAAACATATTTTAAGCATGGCTTACTTTTTTTCATATTAGCACCATTTTTTTGAATAAGACAAATGGTCAAAAGGTTTGTCCAAAAGTCAATAGTAAATTATAATTTAGAACGGAGGGAGTAGCGCCTATCGGGCAGCAGACGGCAGCGACCACCGTCTAGGATCTACACAGGCATATAGGATCGAGTTGTCGGTCGAAGCTTGTGGATTTGGGTGTTCTTCAATGTAATTTTCATTTAAGACTTCTGGTGAGATACTCTGGATAGTATGTAATAGTGTTATTGTAACAAAGTTACGTTCATGACTTTTTTTCACTCCTGTCCGTGTGTACTAGCTGGATCCAAATCCAGTACTAATGGCACAACGTGGACCCCGGCTAGCCGACAATGGGCCACAACAATATACTACCAAGAAAATTAGCCTAAATAAGTTGATATCGATTGCACACATGCCCTCCATATGCTAGTTGAAATATTTTGTCCGGCTTGGATGCGCGACATAGCCAATGCCACAATATGACAAGACACGCACTTTCCTGCGATCAATCACACACTCGCAACTTAGGTACTGAGGAGAACTGCTCATAGAGCATGTGGTAAGTCGCTTAGTTGTGAAACCCACCACCTGGGTTTAAATCCCCACGGGGACGGTAAAAACCTAAGTCTCACTTTGAGGGTGTGTTATAGCTATGGGACCACATCACCAGATCCCCGCAGTACTCCTTAAAAATACATAGATGCCCAAGCTTGGTCGAAGAGGGACTGTATCTGTATGAGCTAATGATTTTTTTTAAAAAAAAAATTGTCCTCACCGTACACATTCTATATTTGTCGCTGTTGTGTTGTTCTGTTTTTACATTTGGAGGTTTGCCCAAAACAGATAGTGACACATCAGGCATTGTTTATGCTTGGGGGCTGGTGCGTTCATTCCTCGACATCTTAGTGCTTTCTATACTCGAGGATGTGGGTATCAGAGGTTACAATACACCTATTTCGTTCTAGGTATACAAAACCCAGATGCAACATCCTAGAGCCCTAGATGCAATAGCATGACTCTGCTCACCTGCTAGTCTTATTTTTTCTCAGGCATCTAATCCATGCCCAAATGCAGCAGCGTGAATCCGCTAACATGCTAGTTCAATTTTTTTCAGACATTTGATCCATAGCCGAATGTAGCATTGCGACTCCACTCGCCCGCTAGTTCCATTTTTCTTAACATAGTGTTTCTCTTTGTCATAAAGACCAAAGACGGAATGTCCTTAACTTTGGCATCATGATGATGAGACCTGGTTTTTATAAAGATGGTAGCGTGCGTATGTGGTACTACATCCGGTCATAAATGCTTGCCGCCATTAATTTTTAGACACGTTTTTTGCCATTCGTCTTATTCAAAAAATTATGTAAGTTATCATTTCTTTTATTGTAATTTGCTTTACCATTAAAGACACTTTAAACATGATTTATATTTTTGCATATTTGTAATAAATTTTTAAATAAGACGAATAGTTAAAGATAAGTTCAAAAGTCAACGGCAATAAGTATTTATTACCGGAGATAGTAATTTAGTTAGATCCTAATTAAACTCATATGCCAATGCGCTCGATCCGCATGAAGGCCCTGCTCTGGACCCTGCAAAGAAAGGCAAAATTAGGAGGGGGGGAAGAAAGGGGAAGAAGAACGTGATTGAGGTTTGAGAGTTACGATGTTCTCTAATTCAAAGAAACGCATTAGATTCTTGCCTTTGGTTTTAGCACGTAAGAACAATCCAGCAATGCCATTCACAAGTAACACTAACAGTATGCTGCATGCACCGCCACCGTAGTTGCTACCGCTAGCTACTCCCTTCGTTCCAAATTATAGTTCACTGTTGATTTTTGAATCTCTGTTTTGACTCTTCGTCTTATGCAAAAAATATACGTAAATATTGTTTATTTTCTTGTGATTTGTTTTATCATTAAACATATTTTAAGCATGGCTTACTTTTTTTCATATTAGCACCATTTTTTTGAATAAGACAAATGGTCAAAAGGTTTGTCCAAAAGTCAATAGTAAATTATAATTTAGAACGGAGGGAGTAGCGCCTAGCGGGCAGCAGACGGCAGCGACCACCGTCTAGGATCTACACAGGCATATAGGATCGAGTTGTCGGTCGAAGCTTGTGGATTTGGGTGTTCTTCAATGTAATTTTCATTTAAGACTTCTGGTGAGATACTCTGGATAGTATGTAATAGTGTTATTGTAATAAAGTTACGTTCATGACTTTTTTTCACTCCTGTCCGTGTGTACTAGCTGGATCCAAATCCAGTACTAATGGCACAACGTGGACCCCGGCTAGCCGGCAATGGGCCACAACAATATACTACCAAGAAAATAAGCCTAAATAAGTTGATATCCATTGCACACATGCCCTCCCTATGCTAGTTGAAATATTTTGTCCGGCTTGGATGCGCGACATAGCCAATGCCACAATATGACAAGACACGCCCTTTCCTGCGATCAATCACACACTTGCAACTTAGGTGCTGAGGAGAACTGCTCATAGAGCATGTGGTAAGTCGCTTAGTTGTGAAACCCACCACCTGGGTTTAAATCCCCACGGGGATGGAAAAAACCTAAGTCTCACTTTGATGGTGTGTTATAGCTATGGGACCACATCACCAGATCCCCGCAGTACTCCTTAAAAATACATAGATGCCCAAGCTTGGTCGAAGAGGGACTGTATCTGTATGAGCTAATGATTTTTTTTAAAAAAAATTTGTCCTTACCGTACACATTCTATATTTGTCGCTATTGTGTTGTTCTGTTTTTACATTTGGAGGTTTGCCCAAAACAGATAGTGACACATCAGGCACTGTTTATGCTTGGGGGCTGGTGCGTTCATTCATCGGCATCTTAGTACTTTCTATACTCGAGGATGTGGGTATCAGAGGTTACAATACACCTATTTCGTTCTAGGTATACAAAACCCAGATGCAACATCCTAGAGCCCTAGATGCAATAGCATGACTCTGCTCACCTGCTAGTCTTATTTTTTCTCAGGCATCTAATCCATGCCCAAATGCAGCAGCGTGAATCCGCTAACATGCTAGTTCAATTTTTTTCAGACATTTGATCCATAGCCGAATGTAGCATTGCGACTCCACTCGCCCGCTAGTTCCATTTTTCTTAACATAGTGTTTCTCTTTGTCATAAAGACCAAAGACGGAATGTCCTTAACTTTGGCATCATGATGATGAGACCTGGTTTTTATAAAGATGGTAGCGTGCGTATGTGGTACTACATCCGGTCATAAATGCTTGCCGCCATTAATTTTTAGACACGTTTTTTGCCATTCGTCTTATTCAAAAAATTATGTAAGTTATCATTTCTTTTATTGTAATTTGCTTTACCATTAAAGACACTTTAAACATGATTTATATTTTTGCATATTTGTAATAAATTTTTAAATAAGACGAATAGTTAAAGATAAGTTCAAAAGTCAACGGCAATAAGTATTTATTACCGGAGATAGTAATTTAGTTAGATCCTAATTAAACTCATATGCCAATGCGCTCGATCCGCATGAAGGCCCTGCTCTGGACCCTGCAAAGAAAGGCAAAATTAGGAGGGGGGGAAGAAAGGGGAAGAAGAACGTGATTGAGGTTTGAGAGTTACGATGTTCTCTAATTCAAAGAAACGCATTAGATTCTTGCCTTTGGTTTTAGCACGTAAGAACAATCCAGCAATGCCATTCACAAGTAACACTAACAGTATGCTGCATGCACCGCCACCGTAGTTGCTACCGCTAGCTACTCCCTTCGTTCCAAATTATAGTTCACTGTTGATTTTTGAATCTCTGTTTTGACTCTTCGTCTTATGCAAAAAATATACGTAAATATTGTTTATTTTCTTGTGATTTGTTTTATCATTAAACATATTTTAAGCATGGCTTACTTTTTTTCATATTAGCACCATTTTTTTGAATAAGACAAATGGTCAAAAGGTTTGTCCAAAAGTCAATAGTAAATTATAATTTAGAACGGAGGGAGTAGCGCCTAGCGGGCAGCAGACGGCAGCGACCACCGTCTAGGATCTACACAGGCATATAGGATCGAGTTGTCGGTCGAAGCTTGTGGATTTGGGTGTTCTTCAATGTAATTTTCATTTAAGACTTCTGGTGAGATACTCTGGATAGTATGTAATAGTGTTATTGTAATAAAGTTACGTTCATGACTTTTTTTCACTCCTGTCCGTGTGTACTAGCTGGATCCAAATCCAGTACTAATGGCACAACGTGGACCCCGGCTAGCCGGCAATGGGCCACAACAATATACTACCAAGAAAATAAGCCTAAATAAGTTGATATCCATTGCACACATGCCCTCCCTATGCTAGTTGAAATATTTTGTCCGGCTTGGATGCGCGACATAGCCAATGCCACAATATGACAAGACACGCCCTTTCCTGCGATCAATCACACACTTGCAACTTAGGTGCTGAGGAGAACTGCTCATAGAGCATGTGGTAAGTCGCTTAGTTGTGAAACCCACCACCTGGGTTTAAATCCCCACGGGGATGGAAAAAACCTAAGTCTCACTTTGATGGTGTGTTATAGCTATGGGACCACATCACCAGATCCCCGCAGTACTCCTTAAAAATACATAGATGCCCAAGCTTGGTCGAAGAGGGACTGTATCTGTATGAGCTAATGATTTTTTTTAAAAAAAAAATTGTCCTCACCGTACACATTCTATATTTGTCGCTGTTGTGTTGTTCTGTTTTTACATTTGGAGGTTTGCCCAAAACAGATAGTGACACATCAGGCATTGTTTATGCTTGGGGGCTGGTGCGTTCATTCCTCGACATCTTAGTGCTTTCTATACTCGAGGATGTGGGTATCAGAGGTTACAATACACCTATTTGGTTCTAGGTATACAAAACCCAGATGCAACAGCCTGGAGCCCTAGATGCAATAGCATGACTCTGCTCACCTGCTAGTCTTATTTTTTCTCAGGCATCTAATCCATGCCCAAATGCAGCAGCGTGACTCCGCTAACATGCTAGTTCAATTTTTTTTTTCAGACATTTGATCCATAGCCGAATGTAGCATTGAGACTCCACTCACCCGCTAGTTCCATTTTTCTTAACATAGTTTTTCTCTTTGTCATAAAGGCCAAAGACGGAATGTCCTTAACTTTGGCATCATGATGATGGGACCTGGTTTTTATAAAGATGGTAGCGTGCGTATGTGGTACTACCTCCGGTCATAAATGCTTGCCGCCGTTAATTTTTAGACACGTTTTTTGCCATTCGTCTTATTCAAAAAATTATGTAAGTTATCGTTTCTTTTATTGTAATTTGCTTTACTATTAAAGGCACTTTAAACATGATTTATATTTTTGCATGTTTGTAATAAATTTTTGAATAAGACGAATAGTTAAAGATAAGTCCAAAATTCAACGGCAAAAAGTATTTATTACCGGAGATAGTAATTTAGTTAGATCCTAATTAAACTCATTTGCCAATGCGGTCGATCCGCATGAAGGCCCTGCTCTGCAACCTGCAAAGAAAGGCAGAATTAGGAGGGGGAAAAGAAAGGGGAAGAAGAACGTGATTGAGGTTTGAGAGTTACGACGCTCTCTAATTCAAAGAAACGCATTAGATTCTTGCCTTTGGTTTTAGCACGTAAGAACAATCCAGCAATGCCATTCACAAGTAACACTAAACAGTATGCTGCATGCACCGCCACTGTAGCTGCTACCGCTAGCTAGCGCCTAGAGGGCAGTCGCCGGCGGCGGCACAGCTAGCGATGGCGGAGCTCGCGGCAGGCGCGGTGACGTCGCTGCTGGGCATCATCCGCAACGAGTCGCTGCTGCTCGGCCACGTCGCCGGCGACGTGCAGTTCATCAGGGAGGAGATGGAGAGCATGAACAGCTTCCTGTTGCACCTGTCCAGGACGGCGCCTCCCGGCGGCGAGCACGACGAGCAGGTGGGCACGTGGATGAACCAGATCCGGCTGCTCGCCCAGGACTGCAGCAACTGCATCGACCTCTACCTGTACCGCGGCAACCCCGATATCCACCGGGCCAGGGGCCCTCTCCGGAGCTACCTCTGGTGGGTCCCCTGGTTCCTCAAGAAGATGGCCGCGCAACACCGCGCGGCCATCCAGCTGCGCGAGCTCAAGAACCGGGCGCCTGACGTGGGCGATCGCCGGCTGCGGTACGGCGTGGAGGTCCCCGACAAGAAGAAGAAGAAGAAGAAGAAGAAGAAGAAGAAGAAGAAGAAGGAGGCGGCGGCGGCGGCGGGGCAGCCACTGGCTGATCCTGGCTCTGGCGACGCATCATCGTCCTTTCCGGCGAGTGATGCTGATGGCGAGGCCGCAGGCTACGATGAAGATGACGAAGACGACCAAGTGGTGACGGCGACCAATGATCCCCTCCGAAGAGGCCTCCTCCAGTCTCCTTCCCTGGAGGATTACATCCGTGAGAAGCTACATGACTGGATACAGCAAGCTGTGAAGCAAGGCCACACCACCGGGGCACTACGGCCATCTACCGCCGTCGTGGTGCCGGACACCAACGACGCCGATTATATCACAAACCAAGCTTTGGATCTCGCGAAGGCCAACCTTGGGGAGGACGACGTCGTCTGCAACTTCGACACCTCGAGACTCGTGGCCGAATATAGGCCACCACTATATTTCATGGAAATTCCCTGCTACATCCTAGGGTTCCTCAATCATGGGGGTGCCAATGCCATTGCCAGCTCCCAGTCCCAGCAGGAAGACGGCACAGGTGAAGGCAAGGGGAAACAGCAGCAGGATACTCCTAGTCCTCGGCTGCACAAATGGAAGGTGTATCGTCAAATTGATGAAATAATCGGAGTCATGAAGGTTGGTGACAAGATTGAAAAAATCAAGCAGAAGATTAGGAGCAACGAACTCAAGGTCGAGCAGTTGGTCCAGGCCGACGGCCGAAGCTGCATTGAACCATTAGGCCTGCTCCTCCTGGGCCTCCTGGCGCTCAAGGCTGATGAGACCAAACAAGACCATGATGGTGATGGTGATGGCTCCGAGCAAACACCATATGACATCGATGAAATAGCCACCAAGCTTAAAAACTACATGGAAGAACAGACTGCAGAGAAAGTGGCAGGGAGGCGTGACCAGTATGTAAGCATTCTGCAGCATGTGTTCCCAACCAGCAATACTGTGCACCTCACCGCCAAGCAGCAAGACACATCAGCCAAGCAAGCTAGTGCTAGTGATCCTGGTCCTAATGCTGCTGATGGTGATCCTAGTCCTGATGCTAGTGCCAGTGCTAGCAGTGATCCTAGCACTAGATCTGATCCGACGCCTACATTGGGCGAGGATCAGAACAAAGAAATGGTCAACAAGTTTATACGAGAAATTGTACAGAAGCTGTCGGAAGACAGGGAGAAGAAATTAGCAAAAGGAAAAGGGGCTGATCAGGAGCTATCCCTCCCAGATGATGTTAAAGAAGAAACCATTAAAAAGATCGAGAAAATGCGGTGGGAGATCGAAAGTGAGCTGCTTGTCAGGGGCATTGTCGACAAGATTAATGATGCTCTGCGGAAAAAAAAGGCCTTGATTATCATCCGAGATGACAATAACTATTTACGTCAATGGGATAAGACCAGTAATGCTTTGAGCCTGCTGAAGGATAGTGTTGCCGGTATAGTGATCGTGACAACCACAAAAAACACTGAACGGGCCAAACAGTATTACAATCCACAGAGGGAGCCTATAACCTATTCCCTTGCTGGCCTCTACCATGACCGTGTGCTCAAGCATACAAGCAATTTGCACACGGATGAACGGTACATGACCAAACTATCCCAAGTCATTCATGGCATCTTGGAGAAGTGTGGGCCATATGAATTCGGAATGAGGATCTTCGATCATGCTATGGGTGCCAACCCCAAGAGGACCCTTGAAGAACTGAAGAAGTTGCACAACGCCGTGCAGCTTCCTCAGAAATCATTGGCCAGTAATGCTAAGAAGATATTCAAGTTCTCCTACAGCGATCTGCCAAAAGATTTCAAGTCCTGCCTGCTGTACCTGGCTATCTTCCCCCGAGGCCACCCCATCAGGAGGTCGACCTTGGTAGGACGGTGGGTTGTCGAAGGCCTTATCACCATGGAAGATTGGCCCAGCGCCGTGCGACGCGCCGAGCATTGTATCGACACACTCATCGACCGGTGGCTTCTTGTTTATCCATTTGATGTTGGTTATGTAGGACCAGTGGACAAGAGCTCCGTGGTAATGGTAGATAATCCAGTTCATAAGTTCATTAGCAAGATTGCCAGGAAACAGCACATTATGGAGCCCCGTCTATCAGACCACTTGGCTCGCCACTTCTCTATCTTCAATGATCTCCGGCTTCGTCGCTCTGATGGAATCGACAAGTTCTTCAAGAACCTGTCTAAATCATT
This sequence comes from Raddia distichophylla, assembly GCA_005191435.1. Taxonomy (NCBI): domain Eukaryota; kingdom Viridiplantae; phylum Streptophyta; class Magnoliopsida; order Poales; family Poaceae; genus Raddia; species Raddia distichophylla. Next base: position 27,081 of record SPJY01001389.1, read on the forward strand.
TCAATTGTCCCTGCTGAAGGTGCTAGATCTAGAAGGCTGCCATTGCTTTAAGCAGAAACAACGCTACCTCACGGATATCTGCACCAACATATTACTGCTCAAGTATCTTAGCCTTAGGGGTACAGACGCTACCCAGCTGCCCATTGAAATCAACAACCTCCATGACCTAGAGGTACTGGACATCCGGGAGACCATGGTGCCCCCGTCTGCAACAAAATATGTCATACTCTTGAAGCTGAAGCGTCTGCTGGCTGGTCAAAATGATCGTAGTAGTACTGACCCGAAAATGCCAGTCAGGGATGAGTTCTCCAGTCTCCGAATTCCTTACAAGATTGAGAAAATGTTAAACATGGAGGTTCTATCCAATGTAGAGGCTTCATCCAGCGGTCGAGAGCTGAAAGACATTGGAATGCTATCACAGCTAAGGAAACTTGGTGTGGTTATAAAGGACATCAAACACCTCAAATATTTGATTAGAGTGGTTGATGATGTGCACGAGTGCCTCAAGTCTTTGTCAATCACTCTGCCCATAACCACAAGCAGTGGCGGAGCCAAAGGCTTGGTGGAGCCTGCGCAAGCTAGCAGTCACCCTGCACCTGCCACATTGTCATCACCCGCAAGCCCATTGGCTGCAAACTGCTCACCGGTGTGCAGGGAGCAGATGCCCACTGTTACCGCCAGCATAGCCTGGGCATGTTCCTGTGCTCATCGGGGAATGGCTCCGCTGATGACAACAAGGGGGGGCACTCCTTCCAACAGAGTTCCACAACAAGGTGATGGGATGTATAATCTATCTGTCGAACCCAAGGCTCTTGAGAGACTAAGCATCAAGGGAACCATGGAAAAGGTGCAGATTCTTCCATTGTTTACCAAACATTCTAATCGGTTGACCAAAGTAACTCTGAATAGTACCTCACTGAAACAAGATGATCTGAAGGCCCTATCCGATCATCCCACACTATGCTGTCTTAGGCTCCGAAAGAATGCATACACTGATAGAACTCTCATCTTCAACAAGGATGAATTCAAAAAACTCAGGTACTTTCTAGTTGAGGGCTCCAACATGGATGCCATCGAATTTAAAGATGGACCAGCTATGCTCGAAGAAATCGTCTTGTCCTTCACCAATATAGAATCTCTTTCTGGAGCTGAGCACCTCCCAAAATTGGAGGAGTTCGAGTTGAACCACAACAGCAGGTCGCTGCTTTCATTGTTTGGCAGTGCCGAGAAGATAGCCAAGGTAACACTTCGTGATGAGCCGCTGAAGCAAGATGATCTACAAATCCTGGACAAATCAAACATTCGCTGCCTAGTTTTGGTGGGCAAGTCTTATGATGGAGGCAATGAGCTTATCTTCGACAAGGGCTTCCCAATGCTTAACCTTCTTTCTATTGATTGCCCTGGCATCAACAAAATCAACTTCACTGCAGGAACTGCTCCTAAGCTGAAGAAGATCATCTGGTCTTTCACCAACATGGAGTCTATCCCTGACATCAACAACCTTCCCAAATTGATGGAGCTCGACTTCAGAGGCCACTTTGACCCTGATAAGGTGAAGATGGACATTAGCAAACACAAAAACAAAATTTATTTTAATTCTAAACTGATTAAGCCAGGAAAAACTGACCAAGGAAAGAGGGCCCATGAAGTTGGAGGGTTAACATAGACCGAGGAATATAAGGAACTAAGTCAACTAACGCTGGAGGAAGCTAAAAGATCCATCCCCTTACATCCATTCATCATCGAGTCCCATGAAGCTTCGCGTGTGCTGTGTGGTTTGCCATCTTTTTGCGTGTGTGTGTTTCTATCTATTCATCATGTGTGCCAGTTGAGTGTGCGGGTGTGTGTCTGGTTGCATGTCTTATGTTTGTGGTGTCTATGCTGATGGATTGATGTTGGCATCCTGCATGCTTCTTTGTTTGTGTTTGACCATCACGGTTGTGTATTGTGTTGCTTTCTTCTCTGGACCATCATGCAGCATGTACTGTTTCATGTAATAAGTGCGATGCTTGTGCGCACAAATGATTTGTTAAATGTACCATGTGCTGTTATGTATGATTTCATGATTGGGTTTTGCAACGATAATGGTGTGCAATGTAACCTCGTTACTTTTCAGAACAGACACATCAGATACATATCAGATACGCATCAGACTATCTATCGTCTCCATCATCCTGATTTCAAGCACATTCCGCATCATCAATGCCAACAAGCTGGAGCTGGGGTTGCTGCTTCGGCTCCATAAGTAGTGCACACATTTCTCGCCCTTGCATCAGTATTTCTCCAACCGTATAGCGGCCTCGAATAAAGATGCATCTTATGAAGATCTGTCACCAATCATCAGTAGACAGGGAGTACAGGGTGGTAGTTGGGCCGTATTTGGGCCGCTGTGGTGTGGAAGTGTCGTGTGGGCCGTGGCCTTGTAAGGGTGAGAACGATCTATTAAACCGGGGACTGTAGCCGTCAGGCGTTATCGAAAAAGAGAATAGACATTTCATCGTCCCAACCCTTCTCCTCTGTCTCTCTATTCGTCCCTCTCCTTCCTGAGAGCCGCCATGGCGAATTCATGCTATTGATCGAGGGTTACATTTTGTATCAGAGCTCGGTCGAATCGGAGGCTGCTTCCGCAATCTCGAGGCCTTGACCGGTAAAATCCCACGGAACAGGTTGGTGGATACCCTAGGGCGGCCGCTATAAGATCCTGAACCGGGTTAGGTCGGCTCAGAGGTGGAGCACCACGGCGCCGACCAAGCCTAGCGCTCAGGTGCGACAAGTGCTCACTGCGATGGGTGAATCGGAGGACAGGGTGATGGAATTTTTGAAGATGGAGTTGGAAGCTATGGGAAATCGATTGGAGGCGAAGCTGGTGGCGGTAGATGAGAAAGTGGGAGAGAAGTTGGCGGGAATGGAGCAGAAATTGGAAGAACAGCAAGCAAAACTGGATCAAGTTCAAGTCAAGATGGATCTGACTATGAACTCGATGGGGAAGATGCAGCTCGATCAGACGCAACAGAGTAAGTCGATACGCGGACCCCCTCCTTCCCCTATTACGATTCCAGCGAGAGAGATCCAGGGGTTTCCCGTGGGAAGACCTCCCACCATTCCACCTATTGTCATGGGTTTGAGTGGGATCAGAGAGCCTAACCCTCCACTCGTGACATTTCCCCCTCCAACTCCAGTAATGGGAGAGGCAACAGAGGGCAGCAATAGAAAGGGATGGATGCCTAAAATGGACTTTCCAAAGTTTAATGGAACTGATGTGAGAATTTGGGTGGACAAATGTGAGACGTTCTTTGAGATGTATCAGATTCCTGTTGGATTTAAAGTGGCTGCAGCAACTATATATTTGGTGGAGGGAGCAGCCCATTGGTACCAGTCTTACAAGATGAGCCATCCTATGCATGACTGGCTTCAATTTCGTGAGGCAATTGTGCTGGAATTTGAAGGAAATGAATACAGGAACAAACTGAGAGAGTTGCTTCAACTCAGACAAGTGGGAACTGTAGAGGAGTACAAGAAAAACTTTGAAATGTTGGTGTATCAGATTCGATTATATGACAACAGTGTAGGGGGATTGATGTTAGTCACCAAATTTATCATGGGACTCAAGGAAGAACTGAGAGCGGCTGTTGAGATGCAGCTACCTGATAGTATTTGGAGAGCAGCAGCCTTAGCCATAGTGCAAGAGCAGATCATATCTGGAACAAAGAAGCAAAGCTATAGGAGTACACTCAACAAGACCCTTAATCAAGTGAATTCCAGTCTGGAAAACACTACAAAAAAATGGGGGTGGGCCGAGACAGGATAAAGGAGAAATGTGGAGGGCAAAACAACTGAAAGAGTATAGGAGAGCCAATGGGCTCTGTTTCAAATGTGGAGAAACTTATACTCCTCAGCATCAATGCAAGGTTTCAGTTAATGGACAGCTGCAAGCACTTCAAGTAAATGAAATTATAGAGGATGAGGTGCTGGATGCTTTGGCCCATGCAGAGGAACAAGAAGAGATAGCAGAAGTGCATTTATCTATACATGCTTTGTCAGGAGCAGATAGTCATCATACAATTCAGTTAAGAGCTCTCATCGGAAACAAAGTGATGTTGATTTTGGTGGATTCGGGAAGTACTCACAGTTTCATTGATGAGAAGCTTGTTCAGCAAGTGCAGCTCAGTCCAGTTCCTGTTGTAGCTATGGCAGTGAAGATAGCAAATGGGGAGAGTATGACCTGTTCTCAAATAATACCAGCATTATCTTGGTGGATACAAGGCCATACTTTCAGTCATGACATGAGGGTGCTGCAGTTGGGAGGATATGATGCTATATTAGGAATTGATTGGCTTAGCAAGTGGGGCACTATGGAGTGTAATTGGAAGGAAAAATGGATCGAGTTAAGGATGCAAGATCAAAAGATTAAGCTGTAGGGTTTGGTCAGCAAGCATGAAGGAGAGTTGTTAGAATTATCAGCTGCACAATTTTACAAATGGCAGGCTGGCAATGACATTTGGGCTACGGCATTAGTGAGCTTAACAGAGGAGGAAACTCACAAGGAAGTTACACCTCCAGCAAAAATATTGGAGTACTATATTCAGAAGTTTTTCAGGAACCAAAGTCTTTACCTCCACATAGGCAGTATGACCATACCATTTCTCTATTACCACATTCAACTCCTGTCAATGCTAGGCCTTATCGATACTCTCCTTTTCAAAAGGATGAGATCGAAAGACAGGTCAATGAAATGCTTGAGGCAGGGTTAATTGTGCCCAGTATGAGTCCTTTTGCATCTCCAGTCTTGCTAGTTAAGAAAAAGGATGGGAGCTGGCGGTTTTGTGTGGACTATAGAAAATTGAATGCGCTGACTATCAAAAGCAAATTTCCCTTACCAATTGTGGATGAATTATTGGATGAGTTAGCTGGAGCAAAATTCTTCTCTAAATTGGATTTAAGGTCAGGGTACCATTAGATTAGAATGATGGAAGCAGATGAAGCTAAGACCGCATTTAAAACTCATCATGGTCTGTTCCAGTTTAAGGTGATGCCTTTTGAGCTCACAAATGCCCCGGCCACATTCCAATGTGTCATGAATTCTATATTTGCATCATATATTAGGAAATTCTTATTGGTTTTCATGGATGATATTCTGGTTTATAGCAAGTCTTGGGAAGAACACATTCAACATTTACATGTTGTTTTGGAGACTTTGAAAAGGCATAAACTGTATGCTAAGCTCTCTAAATGTGAGTTTGCCACCACGAAACTGACTTACTTAGGGCATATCATTTCGGCCAATGGAGTGGCAAAAGATCCTGAGAAGACAAGGGTCATGGAGATGTGGCCAGTGCCCTCTAATGTCACTGAGCTTAGGGGATTCCTGGGGCTCACTAGATACTATAGAAAATTCATCAAAAACTATGGTTTATTAGCCAAACCTTTGACTGTGCTCCTGCAGAAGAAAGGTTTTGTTTGGTCTGAGGAGGCCAACCAAGCCTTTCAAGCCCTCAAACAGGCCATGACTCGTGCTCCAGTGCTGGCAATACCTGATTTCTCCAAACAGTTTGTCATAGAGACAGATGCTTGTGAATCTGGGATTAGGGCTATGTTGGCATAGGAAGGTCACCCATTGCTTTTTATAGCAAAGCTTTAGGTGTAATGAACAGGAAGCTTTCCATTTATGAGAAGGAATTTCTAGCCATTATGATGGCAGTGGATAGGTGGTATCAATACTTGGTTAGAGGTCCTTTCATCATAAGAACAGATCACAAGAGCTTATGTCAGTTAGAGGAGCAGCATCTCACAACCGAATTACAGAAGAACGCTATGACCAAGTTGGTGGGACTGCAATTTCACTTTCAATTTAAAAAAGGGGTGGACAATAAAGCAGCTGATGCTTTATCTAGAGTGGGACAATTCTTTTGTCTACAAGCTATATCAGGTGGTCAACCTATTTGGTTACAGGAGGTGTTAAACTCTTATGCAGTGGATGCTAAAGCAACTGATCTGTTGCGGAAATTAGCCTTGGGAGGACTCTTGGAGGAAGGCTATGCCTTGAAAGAAGGAATCATTTATAAACAAGGGAAAATCTGGTTGGGGGCTAATATAGGGCTGCAACATAGAGTCATACAGGCTTTTCATTCTACTCCTATTGGAGGACATTCAGGGGTCGAGGGGACCTATCAAAGAGTACGAAAATTGTTTGTTTGGGATGGACTCAAAGCTGCAGTGCAAGATTATGTGAAACAGTGTTAGATCTGTCAGCAAGCTAAACATGAACACTGCAAATTACCAGGATTATTACAACCTTTGTCCATACCTCAGGAAGCATGGCAAGAATTGTCCATGGATTTTATTGAGGGTTTACCTCCTTCTGAAGGTTTTTCAGTAATTATGGTGATTGTTGATCGTTTCACTCAGTACAACCATTTTTCCCCTCTCAAACATCCTTATCATGCAGCTCAAGTGGGTAAAATATTTTTTCAAAACATTGTTAAACTGCATGGCATGCCCAGATCTATTGTGTCTGACAGAGACAAAGTTTTCACAAGTTTGTTTTGGAAGGAATTGTTCAAGTTGTTTGATATTCGGTTGAACATGAGTACTGCTTATCATCCACAATCGGATAGGCAAACGGAGAGAGTTAATCAATGCCTGGAGATGTATCTCAGATGTGCTTGTTCTCATTCCCCGAAGACTTGGGTTCGTTGGCTACCCATGGCTGAATTCTGGTACAATTCCACATTCCACTCATCTTTACAGGAAACACCATTCAAAGCTTTATATGGCGTGGATCCTCACTATGGAGTTATGCCAGATTTATCGAGCAGTACTCAGATGGATGTAGTAGACATGCTTAAGGAAAGAGAACAGTTCACTGAACTGCTGAAAACACATTTGGCCCGGGCTCAGCAAAAATTTAAGCAATATGCCGATCAACACAGATCTGTCAGGACCTTTCAGGTGGGAGAATAGGTTCTGCTGAAACTTCAGCCATATGTCCAAAATTCGGTGGTTAATCGACCATGTCCTAAGCTGTCTCTGAAATATTTTGGGCCTTATAAAGTGCTTCAGAAGGTGGGTTCGGTGGCATACAAATTGCAATTGCCTAATACAAGCTTGATTCATCCTGTCTTTCATGTCTCTCAGTTGAAACCATTTACTCCAAATTTTACACCGGTTTCTTCTGAACTTCCGGAGAAGATTCCACTGGATGTCATGGATGTTGAACCTGAAGAGGTGCTAGAGAGGAGATTGATCAAGAAAGGGAACTCAACCTACTTGCAAGTGCTCATCAAATGGACCTCTCTTCCAGCTAGTTCTGCCACCTGGGAAGATTATGAGGTGGTGCGGCGTCGTTTTCCAAATGCTGTCGCTTGGGGGCAAGCGACGTCTCAAGGAGGAGGCAATGTCACCAATCATCAGTAGACAGGGAGTACAGGGTGGTAGTTGGGCCGTATTTGGGCCGCAGTGGTGTGGAAGTGTCGTGTGGGCCGTGGCCTTGTAAGGGTGAGAACGATCTATTAAACCGGGGACTGTAGCCGTCAGGCGTTATCGAAAAAGAGAATAGACATTTCATCGTCCCAACCCTTCTCCTCTGTCTCTCTATTCGTCCCTCTCCTTCCTGAGCGCCGCCATGGCGAATTCATGCTATTGATCGAGGGTTACACTGGCTGTCTTCTTTCAGTCCCATGCATCACAGAAATTAGAATTCTACCAGCAGTGTGTATTGTCATTATCTGATATTCTGATTACTAAGCCATGCGAAATCTATGTGCTACATACCGAGTGATGAAACGATTTACTAAAAGACAAGTATGTTAGGAACAGGGGTACCAGTCAAACAAGAGCTGGTGTACATGGGCGCCAATGGTAGAAGGACCGGAGGCTACCTCCCGGACGGAGAACACCAGAATCCCAATCTTCCGGCCGTGGCGCGCTTTCCCGGAGCCAGCAAACACCCCCCGAAGCGGGAGGAGTCGGAGACGAGCGGCGGCGGCAACCCAGATCTGGCGCGAGATGCGAACGAAGCCAAGCAGTGTCAGCTCGACGACACCCCAACCCCCCCCCCCCCCCCCCCCCCCCCCCCCCCCCCCGATTAGAGAGAAGAGAAGAAGTGAGAAACCCTGGGTGTTTGATCCGAGCGATAACATATTGATGGGCCACCGAATCCGAACCGCATGTTTGGTCTAGGCGAGGCCCATTATTCCGCGAACGCTTTCTTTTCAACTTCTATCACATGATTCCCTTTCTATAGGAGAATGCTTGAAATCGGCATCCGATGCCAGTCGAATGCCGCGGCCCAACCAATTGATGGCCCACGCAAATCACGCGGCGCGTAAGTGCTGCTCCTAGCCTCAATTGCGCATGTGGCCAGCCGACCACATCTGATACATCTGGCCTAGGAGGGTTGGCCAAGGTCCAGCAAATTAAGGCCCGGACCTCAACAGTTCCTCAGCACACCCTTTCGGAGAAACGCCCATTTGCCCTAAAAGACTAGTCCAATAGGGAAAGAGTGACTAGTCCAATAGGGAAATGGTGGCTCTTCCTTTTAAGGTGGCTTCCTCCTCCCAAGTTAAGCGAGGTGTCAGCACACCCTCTAGGGGAAAGGCCCATTTGCCCCAAAAGACTAGTCCAGTAGAAAAAGGGTGGCTCTTTCTTTTAAGGTGGCTTTCTCCTCCCAAGTTAAGTGAGGTGGGATTATTCAGAGACTCCACGGTCGCCGTCCGATTACAACTGGGCCAACTGGGTCGTTGCGTCTTTGCCGGCGGGTATTGGTGGAGGATGTCCTCATCATTAATGATGAGGACCGAACCTCGATGGCTAGGCTAGATCCGAAGGTGGCCCGATCTTTCGCTGTGTAGTAGCAAGATAGATAGGTCGTTTACACCCGACACGTCAACGTCGTTGTGCGGGAAGTAGCCGACGAATACTCTCCGACCCGTGATCAATGTATATTATGATCACAATCCAGTAGAGGGGAACTGTATAGGTTTAGCACGTAGCCCAAGAACAAGGTCTATTATGCTCTTGATCCTATGATACCAACACAAACCCCAGATGGGAAACGCTGGCACAATAACTGTTGGACATAAAAAAAAATCCAACGACATCAACCGATCCCTAATCAGCGATTATTAATTAAATATTAATCTTTCGCGGATTAATCTGGCCCAGGATCGGTTCGGCCCAAATTTGGCCCAAAACCAGGCAAACCCTAGGTGGGCACTATAAATACCAGTACAAGATTAAGCCCTAAACAGAGATCAATCGGCACACAACGGGAACAGTATCGGCGGCTGGGGGAAAAAGAAGAAAAAAAAGGTAAGGGGAGAGGCGCCGCCCATCTCCCTCGGTCTCTCTCTTCCCTGGTCTCTCTGCTCCCTCCTCCTCTGATCCCCTATGCAAGCATCAAGGGGGCGGCCGGTGCGCCGCACCTCATCTTCACCGCACGGCGCCTACCCGACGACGCCGACCCGGCCTTCTCCTCAACGCCAGCGCCGCCCGGCCTCGATCTGGCGCCGCCCCGGCCGTCTCCATGCCCAGCGCCGCCCGGCCCTGATCTGGCACCGCCCCGGTCTCCTCCACCGATCCGGCGCCACCCCGGCCGCCTCCACGCGCCCGGCGCCGCCCAACGCCGGCCTTCATCGCCCGACGCCGCTTGATGCCGCCCCGGCCTTGATCTCTCCGCGCCCGGCGCCGACACCGCCTCGGCCTCGCAGCCCCCACCTCCAGATCGGCGCCGCCCCATCTCCTCCGCGCCCCTGCTCCACGCGCCCGGCGACGTCCCCTGCTCCTCCACGCTCAGCGGCGGCGGCGGCCCGGGGCGCCGCCCCTGCTCCACGCGCTCGGCGACGGCCCCTGCTCCTCCACGCTCGGCGGCGGCGGCCTGGCAGCGACGGCGTGCGGACTCCAAAGCGATGGCGTGCATGGGTGGCCGGCGGGCTCCCCCAATCCCAATCGGCAAAGGCGGCGGCGCGGCCATCTTCTCCACGCTCGGCGGCGGCGGCCCAGCAGCGACGGCGTGCGGACTCCAGAACGACGGCGTGCATGGGTGGCCGGCGGGCTCCCCCGATCCCAATTGGCAAAGGCGGCGGCGCGGCCATCTTCTCCTTCTCGGCCAGGCAGCGACGGCGTGTATGGGTGGCAGTGTGCTCCCCCGATCCCAGTCAATGACGGCGCGCATGGGTGGCCAGCGTGCTCCTCCGGCCTCGATCCACCAGGCGGCGCCCCTGCTCCTCGCGGCATCCGGCGACCTCCGTTCTTCTTCGAGGCGACAACGGCGACCCTTCTTCTCTTGCGACGGCAAGAAGGCCCGCTGTACGGTGAATCGGCACGGCGTCATCCCCACCACGGCGTCATCTGCACGTCGGCATGACAAGCAGGGCAGCGTCGGCATCCCCTACTTGGCTTGACCGCGGCCTCGATTCCATCCCCTGCATCGACGCGGCAACGATGCCCACACTTGGAATGGCGGCGCGGCCTCGGTCTTCATCTCCTCCGCGCGGCGCACGACCCCGAGCCAGCATGAAGGATGCGAACGGAGGACGCACTGTCGAGAGCACTGATGTGGAATCGGGTCGCCGTGGAGTCAGTTTCAACCGATGGTAGACGTGAGCAGTACAGCAAGTGAGCAGTATGTTGCTGTACGTGGCATCCAAGGAGAAAATAAAAGAAGCAAGTGGAGAGACACTTTACATGCATATGCATGGTCCATGCATATTAGTTATTATACTTATACATGTACGAGAAGTGAACAGATTCATGGAGATGAGGCTATGCTTGTGTTCAAGAAAGTCACACACATATATTGCATATACATGCATCTGCGCATAATCACGAGGATGAAAAAGAAGTCGTGGCAAGCCGGTGGAGAAGGATGCTGTAGTGCGGAGCATGCCTGTATGAAGCTTGAAGACAGGCCGAGGCATCATCTTAATATGACACGCTTGGACGTCATGCCACGATATTGTCAACCGAACACTCTGCTCCAAAATATATGACGGCCGGTGTCCTACGTGGCACTGTGCACCGTTACCATCACCAAGCGAAGAAATGTGGCTAACATCGCGCAAGACCACGTCTCGGCCTTAACAGAGCCAAACGATGCTTCGGCCACATTCCGCTAAGGGAAATCTTCCCTGAACCGTCCGTCACATCAACCTTAGGGATTCTATTCCGTTCAACGAACACTGCCCCGAAGGTGAACAAGACCCTGAAGGCAGCGGTATCGCGGAGATCCCAATTTCGCGGTGCCGATCTGCTTATCGTTCCAACAAACCCTGCTCCCACCCTGAAGGCGAATAAGACCCTGAAGGCCAACGGTATCGTGGGGATCCCAATTCCACGGTGCCGACATACCTCCTACCGTTGGACTATCCGTTAGGCGGAAGAACACGATGATGATCAAGACCGTCAAAGTCCACATTCAACCCTGGACGCGCTAGAATATCCTCGAAGACGCCAACAAGCTGTCAACAACACCTAGTCGAGTGCTAACCGTGCATTCCATTCAAGTCAAATTACCCCAATGTGAAGCTTGACGATCGACGACAAGATCAAGCGACACGAGCGGGCATAGCCAAAATATCAACGGCTGTGCTAGGCATTACACGGGCCCCGCTACCCCCGTGTATTCTGCAGTCGCCACCTCAACTCCATCCACCAACTGCACGGTGAAACACAAGACGAAGAGAAGAAGAAGACAGCTCCGCGGCTTATTGGAGGTGTTTCGCGTGTCCACGCGTGGATGTAATTAACCGGGTGTCCTTCCGAGGTCCTGGGATCCAAAAATATTACAATCGTCAACCAAGATGGCTAGCAAGCATGGCTATGGAGCGCAAAACCATGAGAACCTGTATTTCATAAACAATTAATGGAATATCGGCGTTCTCTCTTTATCTTTTGTGTATTTTCGATAAATACACTGGCACCCCCGCAAACGCGTCCCGCGCTGCGAAATTTGTGTGCGTCACAATAACACAAGGATACACCCCAAACGGCGCACGGCCGGAAACACACACGTTCTTAACTCATAATTCTTCAACCCTTACAATGACTCACGCATTGGCTTTATATAGCCGACTCGACTTGACACCTAAGAAAACTAAAATATGAAAAATAAACATGATGTAAATAGAATACTATGAATATCCTTTTACATCTCGGATATCCTTTTATTTTCTAGTTGACTTTTATCTCTAGGTGGACCACCCTAAGTCACGCAAGGAAAGATAGCACCTAATACATAGAACCTTCACGAGCCAGACCGTCTCTTCCCTGCGCCACAGACTTTGTGTACGTGGATGTAAAGATTGATCCGACCCAACATGATCTCCCATGTATGTAATCGTGATACCCTTGGACAGCCAAGTGTGGGCCCCCACAGATTACTTGCATTCAGATTAGTCCATTGCCAATTAGTATCTTTCTCCTGTAGCCGTCTATCTGTTTGTTCATGCCCATGAGAAGCCGGCCACACCATCTTCCTTTCTTTGTTTTCTTCACGTACAACGTACATATATATTCTTCCTTTTTCTTCTTTAGCAATAACATGTGATGCTCTTTCCTTTTCTATCTTAGCAGCGTTGATTTCTAGATCATGATCAAAATCATCGGCACTTCTATTTTGATTTTCAAATTCACCGCTAACAGTTGCGCAAATATCTTCTTGGTTCATAGTCATGCCCATATCATCCTCCCCTTCTTCAAGCGAAACCGTCCTCGGTTTCGAGTTCAGCTTCAAAATTTCATCTTCTAAAGGCTCCGAGAATTGAAAACATCGTGGTGTTCGGGACGTTTCTGTTTTGGATTATACAGGGAAAAAACGTGCCTGGCCGCTGGTGAGGAATAATAACATTGCGGGCGTGCTAGTGTATCGAAATACACAAATAAACAAAATAGGGAAAGCACATGATCTTTATTAATATTGCCAACAAGATACATGGTTCCCATTATATTTGCGCTCCATAGCCTATTGGAAGAACATCTGATATAGGCGATGTAAATTTCCTGGATCCTGGGGTCTCGAGAGATCTCCCAGTTAATTATATCCGCGAGAATACGCAGAAAACCTCCGATTAAGCTGTGCTTTGTCATGTTCATCAATCTTCGCCTGCGTTCGCTATGCATGTAAAATAAATAATAATAAAATAGTGAAGTGCTGGTGTAGTAGGCAGAAATAGCGGTCTAGCTGGACCATCCGCCGTGGAGAGCAGAGCTCGGAATCTTGAGCCTGTTCGCCGATGTCAATCCGGATTTAAACGATCACGGACGACACTGTGTTGGAGTTACTGGAAAATACATCAGCTCCTTCGGGTAACCTGAAATAAGAACATGCATAGCTACGCTCGGCTCTGATTGATTTGATGACGCAGCAACAGCGTCTTCGGGTATGATCTGCAAATATAATATCTTGACATATAGCGAACAATCGAGGAATCATGAAGCGCATCATCCATGCTTCTTTGTATTTTTCTTTTGCACTGTATCAGTGTCTTCGGGTGTGATCTGCAAATATAATATTTTTGACATATAGCGGATAATCAATAAATCACGAAGCGCATTATCCATGCTTCTATATATTTTCTTTGCACTGTCTCAGCATCTTTCGGTGTGATCTGTGTTATAACCCTAAGGGTTTATGGGCCGGAAGCCCACGGCAAACCCTAGGGGTATTATGGGCGAAACCGAATTAGGCTAGGCTTTATATATGAACCCCTTGTACCAAAGAGAGATACACATCAATAAAGATTATTGTGCCTGGCTTTCTCTCTCAGATCTGTGTCTCAATATTTACATAATTGTATAGGATATGTCTGACATTAATAAGCAGGGATTTGCCCCACTCGCTGTCGATGGGAGCAACTACCTGACTTTGGCTATGGATCTCAAGATCAACTTGAGTGCCCGCGCCCTTGGTGCTACCATCAACCCTCCTGCAGAGGGCGATCCTCCTATCCTCCTATCCCTGATATGATTAAGTATGCGGCCCTGCATTTTATGCGCCACCATCTACACCCGTACCTGAAGACCGAGTACATGATGCAGGACAGTCCTCTGAACCTGTGGACCTCCCTGAAGGAGCGCTACAATCAGCATGTAAACATTCTCCTGCCAGAAGCTCAGAGGGAATGGTCGGAACTGCGGTTCCAAGATTTCAAGGCTGTGGCCGCTTATAATTCTGCTATCCACAAGGTAACTTCAAAATTGAAGTTTTGTGAACATGAAATCTCCCAGGAGGAGATGATTAATAAGACCTTGTGCACCTTCCACCCTTCGACGATGATACTCCAGCAGCAGTTTCGTCAACGGAAGTTCACTAAACACTCTGACCTTATACTGACTCTGACCTAAAGCGCACGCCAATGCTCAGAGTTCTTCTGGTGGCAAGCGTCGCCAGAGGGGGAAAGGGAAGAAAGGCCAAGGCAATCGCCTCGGTATGCAGAAGAAAATTGAAAAGGGAAAGGAAGGTGGGAAAGGAAGGTGGGAAAGGTAAAGGGGAAGTCCAGCAGAAAACCCTGAAGAGAAGTCGCACCAGGCCTCACAGCCATGTTACCGCTGTGGTAGCAAGGGCCACTGGTCGCGGGCTTGCAGTACCCCCAAGCACCTTGTTGAGCTGTACCAGCAGTACGCCAACAAAGATGGCGAGAAAATGAAACTCAAGTCCGAGGTGCACGTTGTTCAGCTAGAAGCTTCTCATTGCGAGGAGAAGAGCAACGACAAGATGGCCGTTGATAGCCCGAAGCAAGAGGCCAATGCATCCGACGATGAGGACGACCTCCTTGGCATGGAGCTCGAAGATGCATACGGCAATATGCAATAGATTATCTATGTTAGACATTATTTTTACTATATAGTTAGCGTGTTTTGCTTAGTTCCTAGAGAACACTTTACTGTCTTGTTTAGTTAAACAGTTTAATTATATGTCGTTGTAAGTCCCTGGAGGACCTCATTTTGTGTTGAGATGGTTTAATCACTTTGTTTATTTAATATGCTGTTGGCTTTTAAATTTAAGCTTGTGATTGTTAAAGATTATATCCTAATTGGGTGCATGATATATTTTTATGACATTGAATCTACTCCCTTGGCTTGAATGGAAGAAGAGCTCTGTCTAGTAGACAGCTGCACCACTAATACGATACTTAGGGAGACGAAATATTTCCAAAACCTCCAGAAGAGGGATGGGGGTATAATTACGATTGCTGGAAGCAACGTTAGGATTGTTGGCTCCGTTCAAGCTACGGTCACTCTCCCTTTGGGTACCACCATCACGATCGAGGATGCATTGTTGTATCCGGAATGACCGATCATAAAGGCGGGACAGAATTCCTGCTTATGACGGTAAAAGATGGATGCCATAAGCGAATAGTGGAGAAACTTCCATCTCTTTCGTCTGGCCTATATTATACTTATATAAAGCCCTCTCCTCACATTGCTATGGAATCTGAATTAGCAACTCTAGACCCCTATTGGATCTGTGTCGACGGTTGGGATATTGACCCAAGTCAACCAAGCATGATGAAAAGGATAGTTAATAATTCTGTAGGTCACACCCTGAAGGTATCAAAATTCCCGAAACCCAAAGTTTCTATGTGCCCTACATGTGCCAAAGGGAAATTGATCATTAGACCCTCTTACCTCAAAGTCCAAGATGAGTCACCGAATTTCCTGGAGACAATTCAAGGTGATATCTACGGACCGATTCTGCCCGTTTCTGACCCGTTTAGATATTTTATGGTAATGTTATATGCATCTACAAGATAGTCTCATGTATGCCTGTTGTCTACGAGGAACCATGCTTTTGCTAAAATTATTGCCCAAATCATTAAATTACAGGCCGACTTTCCTGAAGAAAGGATTAAGTCCATTAGGTTGGACAATGCCGTGGAATTCAGTTCGCGTGCATTTAATGATTATTGTATGGCCATGGACATAACAGTAGAGCATTCTGTACCACATGTGCACACCCAAAATGGCTTGACAGAATCACTGATAAAGAGAATTAAATTAATTGCTAGACCCTTACTACATAATTGTAAACTCCCAACCAGTTGTTGGGGTCATGCGGTTTTGCATGCCGCATAATTAATCAAACTCAGACCGACTGCATACCATCAAACCTCCCCTATCGAGTTAGTGCGTGGGAAACAACCTTGTATTTCTCATCTGCATAAGTTTGGCTGTACTGTGTACATGCCGATCTCACCACCACAGCGGACCTCCATGGGTCCTCACCGGAAGCTGGGGGTCTATGTCGGATTTGATACTCCGTCTATTATTGTGGACTACATGGGCCCTGGTATCCTCTAGAAGGCCCATAAGGGAGCAGATGGGGGGCGATCCAAGTCGGCCGAACAAGGATAGAGACCACTCGGGTTACATGCACCTTGAGCTCCAAGGAAGGTCTCGAGGATATAATCTATCTCCATGTAATTAGGAGATTGGCACATGCATGACATGTAACGGCATAACAAGATTAGGTACCGTGTATCACGTGCTACCGTGTAACTCTATCCCCCCACACTATATAAAGGGAGGGGGTGGAGGCCATAGAGAGAGGGTTCATCTGATAGAGCATACATTGTAATCGCCTTGGTCATCTTGCATCCCGCAGGCTGATCAATCATAATCCCAGAGCACAGAAAGTAGGGTATTACCTCGGCAGAAGGGCCCGAACCTGTATAAACCTGTTCTTGTGCTACCATCTGGTTTGGTTCTCGACAGCGTCCCCTAGTACAAATTCATTGCCGGCGGTGACCCCCCAGTTAGTCACCAGTCGACAGTTGGCGCGCCAGGTAGGGGGCAGCGTCGAGATCATCTTTCAAGCTAGATGGCTCCTTGGAGATCGCCGCACGTCGCCATAGAGTTGGGGCAATCTCTCTGTTTCGGCACCCTCGATTTCATCGCCGACGGCGTTGGTAATCTACACCTTTCTCCTCCTGGAGAGATTTCTTCGCAAGAAGGTGCGCGCGATCAATGTGACCCATTGCCCTTTGGCTTGGAGAATCTAGCAAGCGCCTTCAGCAGGTTGACCTCCTCGCCGTTCGCCTTCGCACCTCTTCCTAAGGAAGACGAAAAAGGACTCGGCGGGCTCGATCGCACAGGCGTGGATTCTATTCAGCACCGACAACAACAATTCAACGCCTTCGGCTGGATTTCCCTCCGGACTCGAGAGCTCCGCTGCGGCTTCCGCACGGATTTCATCTGAGATTTGGATAGGAGATAACCAGTCGGCGAGCGCATCAGATCCACTCGGATCAAACCCAACCATGTTCGTGGGTGTCATCAATGCTGGCCAACCCATTGGACAAAGCGAACTAGTCAGCCTGTCGGCTTCTGACTCTGAGTCTGATGAGAGTGCTGAGGTCCGTAATTATCAGGAAGTTTTTGTCCTTGGCGCGGGGGATCATCATTCTTCCTCTCCGATTGTCGCGTACGAGGAAACCAACACCGGCACAGCGAACCCGGATCCACACCGAGTGGAGGACCAAGATCGCATATGACATCTTCGCGCCCGCAGCCGTGACGTCCAGAACGAGCTTCAAGCGATAAAGCTAAGGGACCAGGAGGTCTACAACACTCCCCAGGCAAACGTCATCGCTTCGAAGACTCTCCTTGAGACAATCGCACCGCAACTTCCAGAAGGTAGCCTGTTCGCTGCAACCCTTGCTCGAGCGACGGCTATGGTAGAGATGGCCGCCATTCAGCAAAACTAGGCGATGCCCGCCGGCCGGCTGCACCGACCGCCTCGACCCGCAGTCGCTCTACGCGCAATCGGAACAGGGCTCGTGCCAACGCAGCTGGTGATTCCCACCAGTCACCGGCCCATGATCTTCGACAAGACATTGAAGCAAAGCGGCGGGAGCGTAGTAACGGCGAGCGGAACTCTCGTAGCCATCACAGCCGTCGTATTGATGACCAGGCCGAGAGCACCGCCAGCCGGCGCGACCACCGTCAGGAGCATCGTCAAGACCCGCGGTGGGAGCATCGTAGGCGATCCCCAAGGCGGAGGCGGCCACGACCACTGGAGGGTATTCGGGCCTTTACCTCGGATCTTCGCCGAGTGGTTTGGCCGGATGGTTTCAACCTCAAAGGCATTGACAAGTTCGATGGCGAGAGGGATCCAAAGAACTGGCTGCAGGTCTACGCCTTAGCAGTCAGCGCGGCAGGAGGTGATCAGAACGTCATGGCGAATTACTTGCCAGTCGCTTTGACCCCAACCGCCCAGACCTGGCTAACGGGACTCCCGGAGAACTCTATTGAGACTTGGGACGACTTCCAGGAGCAGTTCATCGTCAATTTCCAAGGGACCTATGAAAGGCCCGGGGGTAGGTGGGAGATTGGACAGCTATATCGGCGCAAGAATGAGACTCTCCGTGAGTTCATCAAGCGCTTTACCAAGAAGAAGAACGAGATCTGGGACGTTTCGGAGCAAACAGTCATTGATGCCTTCTTCGCCGGATGCAAATCCGAGGACTTAATCAGGTAGATAACCCAGGACCCGCGTAATCTCAAGGCCATGTTCACTATGGCGGAGGAGGCCGAAGCCGAGGAAGCCATCGCGAACCATCGTGGTGGCAACGACGGAGGTCACAAGAAGAAGCCTAACGATGATCAAGGCAAGCCAAAGGATAAGAAGCGAAAGGGGGAATAGATGGTTGCCAATGTGGAGCGCAATCGCCCTAAGCCCCCAAACGACAACGTCTACAAAAATGTTATGGATTCGGTATGTCCCTTCCATCCCCGAGGAAAGCACTCTGCCAAAGATTGCCCCATTCTGTAGAAGTTTGCCGAAAACTCCCAGCAGTCGGCAGCCAAAGGCGGTAAAGGCAAGAAATCCGATGGAAATTACCAGGACGCTGATCGCGAGATCAACTACATCTTCGGGGGCTCTGATGCGTACGAGTCCAAGTGGAAGCAAAAGCTTACCACTCGTGAGATCAACGCTATCATGCCCGTGACTCCAAAGTACTTGCGCTGGTCCGAGGTGCCCAGCACCTTCGACCGATCGGACCACCCGGATCGGATCGCCTTCCTCGGGAGGTATCCACTGGTGCTGGATCCGGTCGTGCGAGGAAGCAAATTGAAGAGGGTTCTGGTCGATGGCGGGAGCGAAATTAATGTCCTTTTTGTCAAGACCTTGGGCTAGATGAATATTCCTCGGTCCGAGTTACGACAGGGATCATGTCCTTTCCACGGGGTAATCCTCGGGACGTCCGCAATACTACTCGGGCAGATCTCTTTGCCCGTTACGTTTGGGACTAAGAATAACTATCGGACCGAGAGTCTGAGTTTTGAAGTGGCCAATTTCGAGATGGCATATCATGCCATCTTGGGAAGGCCGGGGATTGCCAAATTCATGGCTATTCCCAACTACACTTATCTCGTCTTAAAGATGCCAGGTCCCAACGGTGTAATCATCCTCCCTGGTGACGTTAAACAGTCCCTGCTATGCGACAGCGAAAGCTGTGAGATGGCGCAGGCGCTGGATTCATCTGCTCAGATGGAAAAGATCCGACTGGAGGTCGCATCCCTTCAGGAAGAGGGGGATGTCCCCGCCAAGAAGCAGGCCAAAACATCCATCCAAGCAGCCGAAGAAACCAAGAAGATTCTGTTGGACCTGTCCGATCCGGCCAAGACAGCCGTGATTGGGACAGGGCTCGACAGTAAATAGGAAGACGTGCTCGTCACTTTCCTCCGAGCCAACCAGGACGTGTTCGCTTGGAAACCTTCGGACATGCCTGGTGTTCCGAGGGAGGTGATCGAGCACTCCCCCCACGTCGATGAAAAGGCGAAGCCCATTAAGCAGCGCCTACAAAGATTCGCCCCAGATCGGAAGGACGCCATACGGAGCGAGATCACCAAATTGTTGGCCGCTCGGTTTATCAAGGAGGTGTATCACCCCGAGCGGCTTGCGAATCCGGTCCTGGTGCAGAAGAAGAACAAGACATGGCGGATGTGTGTTGACTACACTGATCTCAACAAGGCGTGTCCCAAGGATCCTTTCGGGCTCCCCCGCATCGAGCAAGTGGTGGATTCCACCGCCGGGTGCGAGCTCTTAAGTTTTCTGGACACCTACTCGGGCTATCACCAGATAAGTCTGAAGCAGGAGGATTGCATCAAGACGTCGTTTATTACGCCTTATGGTGCTTTCTGCTATATCACAATGCCATTCGGGCTGAAAAACACTGGCGCAACTTATCAGCGCACCATACAGCAGTGTTTTCACACTCAGCACGGACGTAACGTGGAGGCATATGTCGATGACGTCGTCATAAAAACAAAATCCAGAGGGGATCTCATAACAGATCTGACCGAGACGTTCGAAAGCCTAAGGGCGTATCAGATGAAGCTAAATCCCGAGAAGTGTGTTTTTGGGGTTCCGTCTGGTAAACTACTCGGATTCATCATCTCCCATCGGGGGGTCGAGGCCAATCCAGAGAAGGTCAACGTCATCATCAAAATGAAGCCCTGACCTATCAGAAGGATGGGCAGAAGCTCACTGGATGCATCGTGGCACTCAGCCGATTCGTTTCCCGACTCGGGGAGCGAGGCATGCCATTCTTTAGGCTCTTACGCCGACAAGACGACTTTCAGTGGATAGCGAAAGTGCAAGAAGCCTTTGAAGATCTAAAGAGGTTCCTCACCACGCCTCCGGTGTTGGTCTCTCCCATGCCCCAGGAGCCCCTCTTACTCTACATCGGCGCCACGACTCATGTCATTAGCAGCGCCCTGGTGGTTGAACGAGATGAGGAGGGCTCCCTCTAGAAGGTACAGCATCCGGTCTACTTCGTAAGCTAGGTATTGGGCGAATGCAAAATATGGTACCCACAAGTTCAAAAGCTTCTGTATGCTGTGTTACTCACATCACGGATGCTCAAGCATTATTTTCAAGAGTATGAAATTTCGGTGGTCACCACTTTCCCGCTTGGAGACATACTTCATAATCGGGAAGCCACTGGGAGGATTGCAAAGTGGGCAGTTGAGCTTGGAGACTTTGAAATAAAGTTCAGGCCTCGACTAGCCATCAAATCTCAAGCATTGGCCGATTTCGTTGCGGAATGGAAAGAGGCTCAGACCCAAGCAGCAAAGGAGAATCTCGAGTATTGGACAATGTACTTTGATGGTTCCCTCATGCTCAGCGGCGCGGGGGCTGGGATTTTGCTCATATCGCCGACTGGAAAGAAGCTACGCTACGTCCTCCAAATACTGTTTCCCGTCAGCAACAACGCCGCCGAGTACGAGGCACTCATCCACGGGCTACGCGTCGCCATCTCGCTTGGTGTCAGGCGGTTAATGGTAAGCGGGGATTCCCAACTCGTGGTCAATCAAGGTCAAAAGGAGCGGTCTTGTATTGGTGACAGCATGGCGGCTTACTGCCAGGAGGTACGAAAGCTAGAAGATAAGTTCGACGGACTAGAGCTGACACACGTGCTCCGCCGAGACAATGAAGCAGCAGACGAGCTAACGCGGATGGGATCCACTCGGGCGCAGGTCCCGACTGGTGTGTTCGTCCAAGAATTGCGTGCGCCGTCTATCAAGCTACCATCTGCACCGGGAGAAGATCAAGAGAAGCAGCCGGAACCCGATGGAGAGGTACTATCGATTAACACCGGGTGGACGCAGCCTTACTTAGTTTATCTTCTTCGTGATGAGCTGCCTGAAGATCGAAGCCTCGCCGAGTGCATTACACGCCGAAGCAAAAGCTACAAGGTAGTCGGGGACGAGCTTTTCAGAAAAAGCAGTTCGGGGGTACTAAGGCGTTGCATATCAGGGCAAGAAGGCAGAGATTTACTCAATGAGATCCACTCAGGAGAATGCGGGCACCACGCGGCGACCAGCACTCTGGTGGGAAAAGCCTATCGGCAGGGATTCTTCTGGCCAACCGCGGTCACTGATGCGGAAGACATAGTACGCAGATGTGACGGGTGTCAGTTCTTTGCTCGTTAAATTCACATGCTGGCCTAGGATCTACAAACAATTCCAATCTCTTGACCCTTCGCCGTTTGGAATCTCGACATGGTGGGCCCCCTCAAGCGGGCGCATGGCGGATTCACCCATCTCTTCATCGACATCGACAAGTTTACAAAGTGGATTGAGACCAAGCCGGTTGCTGTAATCACGGCAGCCAAGGCGCGCGAGTTCTTCCGGGACATCGTCGTGCGCTTTGGTGTTCCCAACCGCATCATCACTGACAATGGCGTTCAGTTCAAGAGCAGCGAATTTCAAGATTGGGGCGAGGAGTTAGGCATCAAGATCTGCTATGCTTCGGTGGCCCACCCAAGGAGCAACGGACAGGTTGAGCGCACTAACGGATTGGTGCTACAAGGGCTAAAGGCCAGAATCTTCGATCGCCTAAAGCCATATGCTACGCGCTGGGTCAAAGAGTTGCCTTCGGTGCTCTGGGGGCTCAGAACGACCCCAAGTCGAGCAACCGGGCAGACACCCTTTTTCCTAGTCTATGGCTCAGAAGCGGTCCTCCCGACTGAATTGAAGTTCCGGTCCCCTCGGGTCGCCGGTTTCGACGATAATCAGTCGGATGAAGTAAGATATGAAGACCTCGATTGGCTCGAGGAAGCCAGGGAAGCAGCATTGGTCCAGTCGGCAAAGTACCAACAGGGCTTACGTCGCTACCATCAACGCAACCTATGGGGCCGTGCGTTCTCCAAGGAAGATCTGGTCCTTCGAAGGAATCAGAAGCACGAGCACAAACTCTCCCCACTCTGGGAAGGCCCCTATGTGATCGCCGAGGTGACCCGCCGGGGCGCTTACCGGCTACAACGCGAAGACGGATTTGAAGTGCCCAATACCTGGAACATCGAGCAGCTACGTCGTTTTTACTCTTAATTCTTGTATATATTCAAGCAGCATTGTGTAAACGGTTAAGCAGTAAGTCGGGGGCTACACTAAATAGTGTGTGGAGTCTACCGCACCCTATCATATTAATAAAACTCTTTACATGTGTTGATCAAATTCGGGTGTTATGAAAATTCTTGAGTAATGACGCTCGTATATGCCAAAGGCAATGTTTAGCTATTCTGTTGTTGCATAAGGATAAAGCCAAGTGCGGATTCCAGGCACTCGGGGGCTGGACCAGACGGCAAAAGCGTTTCATGAAAAAGGATAAAGCTAAGTACTTAGATAAATAAGATCACCAGTATCGAGGATCGATCAAACGTTTCGACCAAAGATGCATTTACAAGTCCAAGTGTTCGACAATATGAACAGCAGTCGGGCGAACTTCCTCCAACAAAGCACAGGCCTTCTCTTCGGTGCATGCAAACCCTTCCTTTACAGCCTCGCAGTCTAGGCGGAGAAAGTTTGACTTCGTAATTGCGAGGCCTTGGCTGGTGCATGTTATTGCTGCCTTCCGCGTGAAGACTTTGATCCGCTCAATAACATCATCGAGACGGGCTACGAGATGGTCGAGATCAGTCGGCAGCTCTTCTTCGGGATAAAGGTCTTGAAGCGTTGGGACTATTCCATCTAGAGCACGGCGGCGAAGCTCATGGGCGGTTTTCACTTCTTCATCGAGGACCTGGAGTTGCGCCCTGGTCTTGTGCCAATACTCTGCATAACCAATCGGGAATGACGGATCAGTCGGATTTCAATGAGGCTGAGCCAGGGAGTGCCGGTGGAGGAAAGTTACCTTCCAGCTCTTTAGCCGTTTTCTCGGCCTGAGCGTTGGTTTCTGCCTCCTGGACCTTCTACCTCGCCTCCAGCGCTACATTCATAGGCAAGTCTCAAAGATTATAATCTAAGGACCATTCTTTTATAAAGGTTTAGCACTGTTCGGGATTTATACCTCGGATGGTGTTGGACTCTTCCACTTGGCGGAATCGGAGTTCAGTGACTTCTCGTCGGAGCTCCTCGATCCGGCCGCGATATTGTGACTTAACGGCGTACAGCGCATTGTCATATTCGTCGCGGGTCTTCAGCTCGCCCATTGCTTTCTCCATGCATACGGATTTCTGCCTTGACCTCTCTTTCATGCGCTACATGGTGATGGGAAGCAGATTGGCGGGATTCCCTTATGCAAAGTGAGGATCCAGGGCATGGAAAGGTTTTACCTTGTACATCATGGCTTGAGCCGCCGCCATGTTGTCCAGCACTTCCAATTCTTCGGCTTCCTGCCCGTCATCGACCTCGCAGCCCTCCATCTCCTCCACTTCAGTCGGAGGGGTGGAGTGTGAGCTTTAGCAGAAGGGCGAGGAATTTCCTCAATTTCTGGCTCTGTGCTCCTTGGAGCCGGAGCTGGGATTTTTCCCTTCGCTGGCGAGGATCGACGAGTGGCAGGAGATGGGCCGGGGACTTGTGAAGGCGCAGCGTGCCGAGTCGAGTCCTTTGTTGTTTGGGGCTCGGGTTGGCGATCGGACTTTGGAGGCACTGAGGCTGGCACCTCGCTGCCATGCGAGCTTGGCACCTCGTCATCATCATCAACTGGTCTTCTGAAAGCATTTGGAGATTATTCAAGACGTAAACTCCTTGCAAGTCGTGAAGGGGAAATAACGCGAGGAGACACCTTTGCGATGACATAAAAGATTTGAACCCAAATCGGACGCCCGAACCACTCGGGCCTGAGCTGGGAGGTTTCTCCGCCCCCGACGCGGCCTTTGGGCCAGCGGATTGGGAAGATGGAGGGCTTCGTGGCTGTTTCGCCGGAGCCGATGGCGACCTTGTTGCTGGGCGGCGGCGGCGCAGGAGCGGGACATCATCTTCGTCATCTTTGTCCGAGTCCTTGGGAGCGACCCCCTTGCCTTTCTTGGCAGAAGGAGCACTAGCCGAGTCCCCTGCGGGACGCTTGCGCGGTGCCTCTTTGTGGTGTGGAGCTTCTGGCACAGGATGCATGGAAAAGAAGGCCTCGCGTCCCTGCATATGAATCAGATTCCAATCAACCTCCGTATCATCCTAAAAAACTGCAGTTGAGTTGAGAAGGGCCTTTTCCGTACGCGGCTGGGCAATCCGTGTAAATTATTTTCGAGCCCGGAGCAAGGAGCTCAGTCATCCGGCTGATAATTTCCTTCTGCGAAAGACTTTCTTCAGTTTCCCGAGTGGCGTCTTGGGGCCCCGAGTACTCAAAGGCGAGATGCACCCTCTCCTTGATGGGCTGGACACGATGCTGAGTGTAGTTCCAGACTACACCAATGCTAGTCAGCCCGGCAGCTTTCGCGCGATGGAGAAGAACTAAAAGTTCCTGTACTTGGCCTCCCTCGTCATCGGCGAGAGGAGAAGACCAGGAGGGACAGACCGTGGGGCACTCTCCGGAGAAAGAAGGGAGGACTGGAAGAGAATTGGCGCAGTAGAACCACTCCAAGTGTCAACCCTTATTGGAGGTTCTTAAGGGAACATCAAAGTAATATTTTCGGGCCCCTTCCCGCAATTGAAATCCCGCGCCGGCGGCGGCCTTGGGAATGTTCTTGTTGGGAAAAGGCTTGAGAAGGTAAAGATATCTGAAAAGGTCGAAATGAGGAGCAATCCCCAAATAGGCCTCACAGACGTGGATAAAGATGGCAATTTGGAAGATAGAATTGGGGTTTAGACGCGAAACCTCGATCCCATAAAAGTGCAGCAAACCCTGAAAAATGGAGAGCAAGGAAGGCCAAAGCCGCGGAGGAAGAAGGATTCGAAGACCACTACCTCGTCGGAGCGAGGGGTGGGGCAGGATTCGCCGGCGGCGGGACGCCATGACAGAAATTCTTCGGAGGGGAGCACGCCGATGGAGACCAGTTTCTGTAGCCTCCGTTCGATCGTGATGGACTTCATCCACTCCTTCCCGCTCTTGGCATCCTTTGGGGCGGTCGGAGAAGGTGGAGCCATTGCGAATCGGAGACGGTGGCGGCGGAGGTTGCAACAGAGAAGAACCCTAGCGGCGGAGTTCGCCGGGAAAGACTAATTGACTGGCGCCAAAAGCGAGCGAGGTGAACCAATTTCGTTCTCCTCTTCCTAATTTATCTCAACGGGCACCATTTGCATTCAAGGCCGAGCCTTTGTCTAGCGCTAGATGTGGCCTTTTCGGGAAGGGCGTAGATAACCACTCGGCTGGCCGAGTGGCTCCCTCCAAGAAGTTCGAGTTAAGCGTTGAGTGCCGGTCTGGGAGCAGGCGGTCCTAACTACTCAGATGAAGCAATGTTGCGGATTCGGAATCAAAACAAGAAGAGGCAATGTCGCGCATTCAAGATTAAAGCAAGTTCGAAAAGAAAGACATGTGGATTTCCAAGAGTTTTCCATTCAAAAGGCACTTAGGCCTAATTACATTTTTCCACGGCGCAGCACATCGAGTTAAGACTCGTCGCTGTCTCGCGGAGGAACAAAAGAAGAAGCCCCCCCGGCGGGATGACTTCAGAATCCCCCGTCGGCGAGGAGGGCGGCGACCAGTGCATCCTTGAGGGGAAGCGCACCTTGTGGAGCTGCAGGAATCCGTGGATCAGAACCCTAATGGATTCTACCGCGCGGATCTCCGCCTTCATCAGGGCGAAATCCCACCAGAGCTCATCCTCGCGGGCTTTGGTTCGCCATCGCTTTGAGGGAGAGAGAAGGCGGAAGTTTCTGGGAATCGCGAGAAGAGAAAGACTCGAAAACTCGAGAGCTGGTGGTGAAGTAGTACTCTGCCCCTGGGATTTCTTTTATACGCCAAGGGAGTTCAAAGGGCGCGCCTTGTAATCCGTTTCGAATACAGTAAAAACCATCATGGCGATGGGACGGAAGTGGACGCGAATACGTTCCCCCTGGAAGCGCGTGTCATTCCGGCTGTGTGAGAAAAGGGCGCGAAAACGCTTTGCCTCCCCCTAATTGGGCTTGGGCTAAAACTGCAAAGGGCGATCCCCTTAACAGGCTTTCTTAACACGCCGCTGGCCGTGGCAACGTGTTAAAATCGAGCCTAATTCGGCCTCGGTACACCCTCGAGGGCATATGACCGGAAGCGCCAAAATTAAAAATATTTCACGGCATACCCCATGTTGGGTCACTAGCCAACTTCGCACGCTCGAGGTTGGGTGTTGGTGAAATCTGGGTACAATTTCGAAGGTATGCCTTTTATAAGGTCGCCAGTTATACACCGATACCCGGGTACAAATGTCTCTCGGCCAAATTGCATCCTATCGGTATGCCCCTAGGGGCCTATGCTGATCCCTTCTCTAGTTGGGACAGGTACCACTCGGCTGAATGGTGTGCCCATGTTGGGCCAAGTGCTGGTTCTTACATGTTAAGGCCAGGCACCTGATGCTGATACATCTTGAAACGCTAAAGTTACAGCATGCTGCAAGACAGAAGTTGTGATGGCGTGGCTTAAGGCATGCCCCAAGATGGCCAATAGCTGCTTTTGTACTGCAAGAGTGGATGCCCAGGAACCGAATTCTTCTGTTGAGGTGATGTGCCCAATGGGCCGAGTAAGCTGGAGTTTGGTATTGCCAATCCAGGCGTTGCTTCAACACAAAAACTTAAGATTTCTTGAGTTCTTTACAATCTCTTTTCAGATTACTGGAGGTATTGGTGAAACTAGTCGGCTGGACATCTGACTCGATCGTAAAGCACTCGGGGGCTACTGTGGACTACATGGGCCCCGGGTATCCTTTAGAAGGCCCATAAGGGAGCAGATGAGGGGCGATCCAAGTCGGCCGAACAAGGATAGAGACCACTCGGGTTACACGCACCTTGAACTCCAAGGAAGGTCCCGAGGATATAATCTATCTTCATGTAATTATCGGCACATGCATGACATGTAACGGCATAACAAGATTAGGTACCGTGTATCACGTGCTACCATGTAACTCTATCCCCCCTACACTATATAAAGGGAGGGGGTGGAGGCCATAGAGAGAGGGTTCATCTGATAGAGCACACATTGTAATCGCCTTGGTCATCTTGCATCCCGCAGGCTGATCAATCATAATCCCAGAGCACAGGAAGTAGGGTATTACCTCGGCAGAAGGGCCCGAACCTGTATAAACCTGTTCTTGTGCTACCATCTGGTTTGGTTCTCGACAGCGTCCCCTCGTACAAATTCATTGCCGGCGGTGACCCCCCAGTTAGTCACTAGTTGACAATTATAAAATACCTCGAGCCTATGATAGGTGACCTGCATAAGGTGAGGTTCGCTGATTGTATTTTTGATGAGGGCAGTTACCCGGCATTAGGGGGAGAGAAGTACCACTATAAAGAATGCCGGGAACTAGATTGGAATGTCTCTGGCATCCAGGCCCTAGACCCACGCACAAAAGATATTGAACTGGAAGTTCAGCGGATAATTAATTTGCAACAGATTGCAAATAGACTACCAGATGCTTTCACCAACTAAAAAGGTGTAACAAAGCCGCATATACCAGCGGTAAATGCACCGGAAAGAGTAGAGGTACCCCAGCAGGCCGCTCAAATCCCCTTTACTGGAAAGTGGGGGAGAGATCCGGGTGCACGTGATTCTAGCTCGCGGAGACGTCCGCAAAAGTAAAGAATCTTTGCATGCTCATTACCCTTGTCGAGAGAGATAGATCGACCTGATGTCGAGAAAGACCACCCAGAAGGTGGCACCCACCCAGTAGGTGGCGGACCCAACAACCACGCACGGGCACACTCAGGCGCTGGGAGATCGGAAGGCTCTGACCCCATCGTGTTGGGAAATCACGAGGAGTTAGAGGATTTAAATGAGGAAATTCCACGAATTATACTAGTTCAGGAGAGTTATATAAAAGAAAGTCCACGGTTGTCGACACATACTTTGCCTAAAAAATTGCTAAATCCTTGAAATTAGACCCAGAACCTAAGACTATGGCAGAGTGCCAGAAGCGCTCGGACTGGGCTAAATGAAAAGAAGCAATTGAGGCCGAACTGCCCTCGCTAAATAAAAGAAAAGTGTTTGGCCCTGTAGAGCCAACTCCTCCCAAGGTACTCCCAGTAGGAGTTAAATGGGTGTTCATCCGGAAGCGGGATGAAAATCACCAGGTGGTGAGATATAAAGCGAGGCAAGTGGCACAAGGGTTCACCCAGAGGCCCGGTATTGATTATGATGAGACCTACTCTCCGGTCATGAGTGGAATTACCTTCTGATATTTAATATCCCTGGTAGCAAATTTGAAAATGCAGTTAATGGATGTGGTGACCGCATATTTATATGGGTCATTACATTCGGAGATTTATATGAAAGTCCTAGAAGGAATAAAAATCCCGAATCAAGGAGATAAAAATTTATATAGCGTCAAGTTGAGAAAATCGCTATATGGGCTGAAAATAGTCGGGTAGGATATGGTACAACCGACTGAGTGAGTTCCTCCTGAAGAAGGGATACACAAACAATGATGATTGTCCCTGTGTATTTATAAATAAATCTCCGAATGGATTTTGTATTATTTCTGTCTATGTTGATGATCTGAATATCATCGGGACAGCAGAGGACATCGGTGAAGCAAGAGCTCACATAGGATGGAGTTTGAAATGAAAGATTTGGGTCAAACCAAATTTTGCTTAGGCCTACAGCTTGAGCATTTATTAGGAGAAATTTTTGTGCATCATACGGCCTATACCCAGAAGGTATTAGAGAAATTTAATATGAGTAAAGCACATCCCCTGAAAACCTCCATGGTGGTCAGGTCCCTTGAAGTGGATAAAGATCCTTTTAGACCTAAGACAGAGAATGAGGAATTATTGGGACCAGAAGTTCCCTACCTTAGTGCTATTGGTGCACTGATGTATCTAGCAAATTGTGCTAGGCCCGATATCGCTTTTGGGTAAATTTGTTGGCTAGATATAGCGTGGCTCCAACCAGAAGACATTGGGTCGGCGTTAAAACTGTCTTTAGGTACCCTTAAGGTACGCAGGATCTTGGGTTGTTTTATGGGAGGAACGAGCCAAATACCATGTTGGGATACACGGATGCGGGATACATGTCTGACCAGCACACGGCTAAGTCTCAGACTGGATTTGTTTACTTGTACAGTGGTACTACGATTTCATGGAAATCATGTAAGCAAACTCTTGTGGCTATGTCCACCAACCACTCTAAGATAATAGCATTGTATGAAGTCGCACGTGAGTGTGTCTGGCTATTATTCATGAAGATAATGCTGCTTGCTTATTACAAATGAAACAGACTATATTAAGAGTAATATCACGAAGCATATTGCTCTTAAATTGTTCTATCCTCACGAGCTCCAGCAGAGTGGTGAAGTTGATATAGTTCAAGTGAAGTCCTGT
The DNA here is from genome assembly GCA_005191435.1 of Raddia distichophylla. Lineage (NCBI taxonomy): Eukaryota > Viridiplantae > Streptophyta > Magnoliopsida > Poales > Poaceae > Raddia > Raddia distichophylla. The sequence continues at coordinate 57,249 of SPJY01001389.1, forward strand.
GATAATCTGGCAGATTTATTCACTAAGGCGTTGCCTACCTCGACATTTCGTAAATGTGTCCATGGAATTGGAATGAGGCGATTTCACGAGTTGTAAAGTTCAGGAGGAGAGTCCTGAACAAGAGCCTGTAATGATCCTGCAGATCTAGTATTGCACTCTTTTTCCCTTAAATGAGTTTTCCTAAAGTTTCTCATAATAAGGTTTTTAATGAGGCAATATCGCAGTGTGGCATGCGTGTGCGATGTACTCTTTTCTCCAATCCTTTTTTCTAACTGGATTTTTGGATGGAGTTTTTAATGAGGCATTGGCATATCGCGGTTTAGCCCCAAGGGGTGTGTTATACCCTAGGGGTATTATGAGCAAAACCGAATTTAGGCTAGGCTATATATATGAACACCCTGTACACAAGAGTGATTATCAATAAAGATTATTGTGCCTGGCTTTGTCTCTCTAGATCTGTCTCATGTTCATTGTGTTTGCGTGTGTGTGAGACAACGATTTATAACACTAAGCATTGTGATGCAGTTGGCAAAAAAAAACGCTGCATTAAACGTGTCCTCCACGTATAAAAAAAAGACAGATGGACACGCAGGTCGTTGGGAATCATCGTCCTCCCATGCCTCCAATGGTTAGTTTCTTTTCAGCCTCCCATTTCGACCACTTGTCTCCAAAGGTGGCCTTAATGGCTTTCGCTTCTCGGCTGCTCCTATTTTATCCGCAAAATTTTGCGCACAATAGCGTCTTACCAGCAGTATATACATATAAAATTTATGACATTATTTAATCCTCACAAAGCAAACTAAAATAATAAGTAAGCATAGATTCCAGTAAATTACTGCGTGGTATTTACAACATTTGAATCTTCCTCAAACAACACTTCTGTAAATATACACAAAGGTCTACTATTGCAAGGATAAAGGTAAATACAGTCACACGCTACATTTCTCCCATATAAAAAAATATCTCCATTCTAAAAAAATAGCCCCATCCACACTTCAGTTTATAAAAATTGTCATCGGGATGAGCGTTTGCCCAGTCAAAAGAGAGAGCATCTCATATCTGCCACTACAAAAGAGAGAGCATCTCAGATTTACCACCACAAACATCATACAGGACAATTTGCCACTTGAACATCATCTCCAGCCGAGCTTCATTGTTTTAAAAAGGTGTGGCTCCCAAGATATAAAAAAGGCAAAACAACAGACAGAAGAAGCATCATTGCTTTAAGTGGCAAATTCTCATGTACCAGATGTGATAATACTGATAACTAGACGAAATATTAGTCACATGATCATGTCCATCCAAAATCAGGGATAAAGCCTAGTGACCAATAGAAACACTTCAACTAAACAATACTATATCACACATGAACACAACATTAATCACAAGCAAGCAAAAGAACTAGACAGTAACCAGAACAAGATATTTAAGGTAGCATATAATACATTTGGAAGATGTTCATATATGATCCATATGAAAAAATGCAAAGCAGAGTTAAAAAACCAAAAAACGAACGGGTTGACCTCTGTCGCAGAATTTGCAATAGCTGCTTTCTCATGAGTAATGATACTCACGTTGATCACTCCGGAGGTGTCTTGGACTGTAGCATGCTGTATTGGATTGTTGAGTGTATCATAAACAACCAAAAGAACTTTCTGGGCATCAAATTTTGGGACCACGGTCTCATTGATCAGTACAACAGATGTATCGTACTCTAAGCCTTCACCATTAGAAGAGCATGTATCATGATCAGTGTTCACCTAGTCGCTAGTCGGTAGTCAGTCGGTTACCTAGTGACTAGCGACTAGGCCGACTAGTCGAAGACTAGTCGGAGACTCCAATATGATCAGTAAGAAATATTAATACAAATAAGCATAAACATAACACAAAAAATAATAATACAAGTCACACACTGACACACATAAGACATAGCCATAGACACCAACTCGTCAATCATCACAACTTGAAATTTCACGAGTCACGAGTCACGACTCACAACTCACAAGTCACAACTGATAAATAATTAAATATCAATAAGCATGGTTCTCAGTGCAATGACATAGACTGATACTAATAGACAGTCATAGACACATAGTTGATAGTTCTTAGTTTCTCTCAAGTCACACACATATGACATAACAAATTAAAAAGCAAGGGGATACAATATGATAACAAAATATGGCAGCCTGCAACCCAGCAGCCAAGAGCCACTAATCAGCCACTAATCATCATTATCCTCTTCCTCATAATCCTTCATTGGGATGACTTCCTCCTGATCAGTACTAGTAACTAGTGTGTGACTGTGTACGGACCTTTTCATTATCCTAATCGGCCCGACTAAATGACTAGTCGCCGACTTGGACCGACCGACTAGCACCGACTAGTCCGATTTTGACCGACTTTTACCGACTAGGCGGTCTGACCAACTAATCCACCGATCAGGCCCTGATCAGTGCGGATTGCCACCGACTAGCGACTAGTCGCCGACTAGTCGTGCTAGTCGGCCGACTAGGCGAACACTGATCATGATCATCTTGGTCAAAACCTATCAACACAATACAAGAAAACTTCAGATTTAGTTCAGACCTCCACTTGATTTTTCTGATCCAATCACAACTAAAAATGAAGGGGAAAGAACATTCAACAGTCTCTCCAGCGCATCAAGCTTGAGCGCATGTTCTTAAACGCTTACATAGTAACTCTGAAACTAGACATTTTTCATGTCAACTCCCTCAGCCATCCCTTTTCCTGAATAAGAAAACAAGAAAGTGCTAGACCAAATTGAACAAAGAAAATAAATTGCAGAAAATACAGCAAACAATATAAATTGCTTACAATGCAGTATATATATACCTAATTTTTTATTATTGTATTTTTCTTTTGGTTTATACGGATAACCGGCATGCCCCATAAACACGAAGCTTTCTTCTCCAAGACAACTTCTAAGTCAGACGTGTTAAATACGTCATCACATTTAGTTGCTTGAGACATTTCATTCATAAGACATATAAGTTCCCTGGGCTCCCACCTAAACCTGCAAACATCGTATTCCTAGGCAACTTTGATAGCTGCTATCAAGACTTTACTATCTTTATGATTAAATACATCTCGTTTTGCCTGTCATGACCTCATAGTTATCAGATTATCAGTGACCACATCAATGCTCTTCATCTTGAGATGCCTTCCTCGTTGAAGTACACTCAGAAAAACAATAGCTTCAGCCTCTTCTGAACTGGTCCATTTCAACCAATAAGTGATTTGACTGTCAATCATTCTTCCAGACTCCAAAATTAACGAAGCTGTTACACCTAATCCTGTTTTTTGTTGTTCCTACTGCTGTTGTTGGTAGCGTTCCCTTTTATAAAAGGATGCATCACATTCAGCCTTGTATGAACCATTAGGTGAGCCACATGTACAGGGAGCTAATAGCAAACCATGGTCATACAAAAATATTTCAATGGGTGTCAGCTCACAATTCCAATCAAGTAGCACGATAACCCTATCATCAGTAAGCGACTGCAAAACAAGAGTCCACTGCTCATCACGCATTTTAATTAAACATTTCATCAGAGAAAGGCAGGTGACATAAACAGGAAAACGATTTAGAACATCTAATTCATGAAATGAAGCTTTTTCATTTCAAGGTCATCAATCATTTCACAAGCGAAGATACAACGGCTAACGAGAAATGGACTGACTCTTTTTTCAAACAACATTTCTAGATTGTTTAAACTGCAAGCTTTGTTGAATTCAGCAGATACAACATCCACATGCTTAAGAATATCAAAGTTATGACCTACCGGCGTTAACTTGATCCACGGTGGAAGCTTGGCACAGTGATTCGGGTATGGCAAGAGAGGCTTGACAGGTTCACTGTCAGCATTAGCTGCTGATGGGGACGGTTTCCCGATCTTCCGACAGGTATGGATAAACACGATTGGTGGAGAACTCGACGTTGACGATCCGACTTCCAATCAGAACTGATCTAAGCCTGCAATCGCTACACCACTGTCTCCGTTCGTTATCAACCACGCCAAGACACGGTTGACCTCACCACGAAGGCTAATTCCTGCAAGCGAATCGAGAACACAAGCAAGAACACGGTAGATGCAATCTCAATATTACAGATTACCGATTAAGCACACAAGTTGGGGTTCCGCAAACCGGTAAACGGCGAAGCTGCAACGGCAGAACAATCTAAGCAAAACCCAAGTCTAAACTAGCGACGGCTACTGAATTTATAGTGACGGCTAGGGTTTGGGGCGCAGCCCTGACTGGTTGCAAGAGCCCTATTAATGGACAGAAAAAAAACATAAGCTGGGTGGAACTGGATTCTATTTCGGCAACATATCCAGTGCAAATGTTTATTGGGTGCTAATATGATAACAGCAGATCTAGACCATCAGATCCCCAAGGAGTAGCCGAGATCTGAAAAGGTGGAAGCCCCTTTCCATTTAGAAAGTCAGGGGGTTTTTCGTGAAAGTGTTTAAGTGGGAAAAGTGGCTTCCACCTCTTCATATCTGGGCCGCTCCTGGTGGATCTGATGGCCCAGATCTGTTATTAGCATGTTAGCACTCAATGGGCATTTGCACTGAATATGTTGCCTTCTATTTCTACCACATATTTAACCTCGCATGTGAACTAGAAGCATATTTTGAAGTCTAGGGACAAGAATGTGTTAAGTACTTAAGTGTCATAGTTCAGGGACCAAAAAGATATTTTCCTTTTTTTATGGCAATAAACTTGGATTATGATGAAGGTAAGGATAATGCTTAGATCAAAAATATAAATAGGAACTATACCTGTATGATCCATCTGCCTGTCGCATTGCTGCATTTAAGAAGAAACTAGCCGTAAGGCATCTCCGAAATTGAACCATGTCATCTCCACATGATGACAGGTTTAGCCCCATTTGCTGGACATGGCCCTGAATTTGACTGCAACAAATAAAAAGCACCTATGTAAACTCACTGCATACTCTGCAATTCATAAAAAGGAACTTGCTTCCGTTCCATTTTCAGGAGTTATTAATTTATTCGAATTTCATTCAAATATCTGCTGAAGGTTCTAAAAGAAATGGTGATTCTTTAACTTACAAGCGTTTCATGTATTAATGCTACAAATACTATGCCATGCTTCATGACCAATACAACATTGTTAAACCAACCTTTAAAAGGCCATTGTACTCAATCGCAACTACAGTAATTCAAAACCCATGAGACCATTACAGACATGTTTTTCCCCCTTTAATCATTTAAGAGCATGAAACACTGCAGATCATCATATTCTATCAAAATTTAGTTGATAGTTCAAGGTTTCAAGCTTTCCATCAAGAATAATATTATACCTAACCTGTGAACATCGCGAGCATGTCTTAGAGAGCGGTAATTGATGAAGTTTTCCCTAGACCATCTGTTCAAAGCCTTTTCCATTGTTTTTTCTTTGGCATTTGCATTTTTGCTCTTCTCCAAACATTCTGCAGCCGCACGGTATACGTTCACCAAGGTTATATGATCACCTTCTGAACTTTCAAAACTCTTCCTAGCAGCTCTTGCCTAAATAATAAATAAGTAAGAGGGTCAATACATCAGCTGGTAACACCGGATTAGTTTATCTCAGGTCCAACAAAGGAAGAGCCCAAGCAAAATACACGTTGAAGCTTAGTCTCATCAGCATGTAAATTTACGAATGGTGGCAATTTTGAGCCAAAAGGTACATTTTAAAGATTATCTCAATAAATAGTAATAAGTTCAGTAAAACCCAAAAAATTGTCTCTTGAAAGAGCTTAGTACTAAATGCAATAACTGCTCTTTTTTTGGAACAGGGATATACCCACTCCATTACAAGATAACTGAGAACCAAAAGTACATCACGCAGTTTAAAAAATACTACAACATTTCAAAAGCTAGATACTGATTAATCTAAGCAAAACCCAAGTCTAAACTAGCGATGGCTACTGAATTTATAGCGACGGCTAGGGTTTGGGGCGCAGCCCCTGGGGTACATGGGCCATGGGCCCAAAGTGGAGCGTCACAGCGCCCGACAGATCCCGGTAGATTCTGGTCGCAATATTGTTTCGACGAATACTGCTGATCTATAAGGAATTTGGATGTGGGACTGGATCCGTTGGAAAGATCTCGTCGAGGGCTTATCCGTGCATACCAAGAACGTCCAAAACGGAGTCCGTATGAGGTCAGGGCATCCGTTTTAAGTTGAGTGCACGGAAATGGCCGAACCGGACTCGTGGACAAATTGGGCTCTTTCTTGAGCCGGCCTTGCAAGGACGTGACTTGTGGGACCAGAGGGTGCCGAAGAGGTGGAGATGCGCCTTCCTTGAATACGTCTTGAGCATGGGGAGGTGGCCACGGTGGAGGCCGAACTGGTGGCGGCAACAGCGCAATATCAACACGACGACGTACTTGCTGCTGGCTTGTACGTCCTGGCCATGGTGCGGGTCGATGATGCCATATAGTTGATGATGACACCATAGTTGATGTAGAGGATGTAGAAGATGCCGTGATGTGTTGCCAACTTGTCGTAGATGAAGAGGTCGAAGATGAAGTAGTCGATCGAAAACTTGTCGACGTGCGTGTTGGCGATGTAGTTAACGGAAATCTTGATGACCACCACATTGAGCTAGTGTTGGTCATACCTATGATGGACATGGTCACATCATCTGCTGAATGCAGAGCCGAACTCTTAGAAGCAAAAAAAGCACCATACAAGAGGTTTTGTTTTTCCAATAACTTGCATGGCTTCTGAGGCACTCGCCGATGTGACATCGCTGAAATTAAATTGGTAACATGAAATTAGCAATGCAATAAAACTAATAAACTAACAAATAAATAATGCAACTTTACAGAACCATTGTGGACTACATGGGCCCCGGGTATCCTCTAGAAGGCCCATAAGGGAGCAGATGGGGGACGACCCAAGTCGGTTGATTAGGGATAAAGACCACTCGGGTTACGCACGTCTTGAGCTCCAAGGAAGTTCCTGAGGATATAGTCTATCTCCATGTAATTAGGAGATCAGCACATGCATGACATGTAACGGCATAACAGAATTAGGTCCGTGTATCACGTGCTACCATGTAACTCTATGTCCCCCTACACTATATAAAGGGAGGGGGAGGAGGCCATGGGCATATAGATCTCAACATCTTAGAACATACATTGCCATCACCTTGGTCATCTTGCATCCCGCATCTTGATCAATTATAATCTCAGACCACAGGAAGTAGGGTATTACCTCGGTGCTGTGGGCCCGAACCTGTATAAACCCATTCTTGTGCTACCATCTGGTTTTGTTCTTGCTAACGCCCCCTCGTACAAATTCATTGCCGGCGGTGACCCCCTAGTTAGTCACCAGTGGACAGTTGGCGTGCCAGGTAGGGGGCAGCGTGAAGATCATATCTCCAGACTAGATGACTTTTTCGAGATCGCCGCACATCGCCATGAGGCAGGGGCAATCCCTTCGCTTCGGCACCCAGGACTTCATCGCCGACGGCGTTGGCAATCTTCATCTCTCTTCTCCTGGAGAGATCTCTTCGCAAGAAGGTATGCACAATCAACGGGACCCATTGCCTTTTGGCTTGAAGAATTTGGCAAGTACCTTCAGCGGATTGACCCGCTCGCTGTTCGACCTCGCACCTCTCCCTGAGGAAGACGAAAAAGGACTCGGGAGGCTCGACCGCACGGGCATGAATCCAATCTTGCCCGACGACAATTCAACGCCCTTGGCCGGATTTCCCTCCGGACTAGAGAACTCCGCCACGACTTTCGCACGGATTTCCTCTGAGATTTGGACAGGAGATGACCAGTCGGGGAGCGCACCTTCCAATCCAGTCAGATTAACCCGACCAGATCCAGCTACGTTCGTGGGTGTCATCAATGCTGGCCAACCCATTGGACAGAGCGAACGAGTCAGCCTCTCTCTCTCTGACTCTGTGTCGGATGAGAGTTCTGAGGTTCACAACTATCGCGAAGTTTTCATCCTTGGCGCGGGAGATCATCACTCAGCCTCCCCACTAGTCAGATACAAGGAGACCGCCACTGGGGTGGGGGACCCGGACTCACGCCGAGTGGAGGACCAAGACCGCATATGTCAGCTTCGCGTTCGCGGCCGCAATGTCCAGAATGAGCTTCGCGCGGTGAAGCTAAGGGATCAGGACGTCTACACAACACCCCAGGCAAACATTGTCGCCTCGAAGAATCTTCTTGAGACCATCGCGCCGCAACTTCCAGAAGGCAGCCCGCTCGTCCAAACCCTCGCCCAAGCAACGGCCATGGTGGAGATGGCTGCCATTCAACAGAACGAGGCGCATCCAGCTCCGACCGCCTCGCAGCCGATCTACGCACAACCGGAGCAGAGCTAGGGCCTCCGCGGCCGGCGATTCTCGCCAAACGGCCAGCCACGACCTTCGTCAAGACACAGAAGCTAAACGGCGCGAGCACGCTGAAGGCGAGCGAAACTCTTGTAGCAATCACAGCCAGCGTGTTGATGAGCAATCCGAGAGCACCGCCAGTCAGCGGGTCCACCGCCACGAGCGTCGTCAAGACCCGCCGCGGGGACATCGTAGTAGATCCCCAAGCCGGAGGTGGCCACGACCGTTGGAGGGGATTCGGGCCTTCACCCCAGATCTTCGCCGAGTGGTTTGGCCAGATGGTTTTAACCTCAAAGGCATTGACAAGTTCGATGGCGAGAGGGATCCAAAGAACTGGCTGCTGGTTTATGCCCTAGCAGTCAGCGCGGCAGGAGGTGATCAGAACGTAATGGCAAATTACTTGCTAGTCGCTTTGACCCCAACCTCCCAGACCTGGCTAACGGGACTCCCGGAGAACTCGATCGAGTCTTGGGACGACCTCCAGGAGCAGTTCATCGCTAATTTCCAAGGGACTTATGAAAGGCCCGCGGGGAGATGGGAGATTGGACAGCGACATAGGCGCAAGAACGAAACTCTCCGTGAGTTCATCAAGCGCTTCACCAAGAAGAAGAATGAGATCCGGGATGTTTGGAGCAAACGGTCATCGATGCCTTCTTCGCCGAACGCAAATCTGAGGAGCTAATTAGGCAGATGACTCGGGACCCCTGCGTAATCTCAAGGCCATGTTCACAATGGCGGACCGGGAGGCCAACGCCGAGGAGGCCATCATGAACCATCGTGGTGGCAACGACGGAGGTCAAAAGAAGAAGCCAAACGACGAACCGGGCAAACCCAAGGACAAAAAACGCAAGGGGGACGATATGGTCGCCAATATGGAGCACAATCGGCCTAAGCCCCCCAACAACAATGACTATAACAAGGTTATGGTCTTGGTATGTCCCTTTCATCCATGAGGAAAGCACTCTGCCAAAGACTGCCTTATTCTGCAGAAATTCGCCGAGAACTCGAAGCAGTCGGCGGCCAAGGGCGGTCAAGGCAAGAAGCCTGATGGAGATTACCAGGACGCCGAACGCGAGATCAGCTACATCTTCGGGGGCTCTGATGCGTATGAGTCCAGGCGGAAGCAAAAGCTTACCCCTCAGGAGATCAATGCTATCATGCCCGTGACCCCAAAGTACTTGCGTTGGTCCGAGGTACCCATCACCTTCGACCGATCGGATCACCCGGACCGAATCGCCTTCCCCGGGAGGTATCCTATAGTGTAAGATCCGGTCGTGCGAGGAAGCAAGTTGAAGAGTGCTCTGGTTGACGGCGGGAGCGGGATTAACGTCCTCTTCGTCAAAACCTTGGATCAAATGAACATTCCCCGTTCCGAGCTACGACAGGGATCATCTCCTTTCCACGGGGTAATCCCCGGGACGTCCGCAGTACCACTCGGATAGATCTCTTTGCCCGTCACGTTCGGGACCAAGGATAATTATCGGAATGAGAGTCTGAGCTTTGAAGTGGCTGATTTCGAGACGACATATCATGCCATCTTGGGTAGGCCGGGGATTGCCAAATTCATGGCTGTTCCCAACTACACTTATCTCGTCTTAAAGATGCCAGGTCCCAACGAAGTAATCACCATCCCTGGTGACGTTATACAGTCCCTGCTTTGTGACAGCGAAAGGTGCGACATGGCGCAGGCATTGGACTCATCTGCTGAGATGGAAAAGATCCGACTGGAGGTTGCATCCCTTCAGGAGGAAGGGGATATCCCCGCCAAGAAGCAGGCCAAAACCTCCATCCAAGCAGCCGAAGAAACTAAGAAGATTTTGTTGGACCCGTCTGATCCGGTCAAGACTCCGTGATTGGAACAGGGCTCGACAGCAAATAGGAAGACACGCTCGTCACTTTCCTCCGGGCAAGCCAGGATGTGTTCGCTTGGAAGCCTTCGGACATGCCGGGTGTTCGGAGGGAGGTGATCGAGCACTCTCTCCACGTCGACAAAAAGGCGAAGCCAATTAAACAGCGCCTGCGAAGATTTGCTCCGGATCGGAAGGACACCATACGGGAAGAGATCACCAAACTGCTGGCAGCACGGTTCATCAAGGAAGTGTATCATCCCGAGTGGCTTGCGAATCCAGTCCTGGTGCAGAAAAAGAACAAAACATGGCGGATGTGTGTCGACTACACCGACCTCAACAAAGCGTGCCCAAAGGATCCTTTTGGGCTCCCCCGCATCGACCAAGGCCTTGTTTTGCTTCAGATTAATGTTGAGTTGCGTTTTACTGTAGCAAATTTGTGACCCACTCGAAATACATTTTAAATTTTTTTAAAAATTATGAAAAAATATTTTGCGAACTCTAAGAAGAACTATTTAAAACCCCATAAAAATAACTACCAAAATATAACAACATTTGGCCTATACAAAAATAACAAATTTTCATTTAATTTAATTTAATCTGAAACAAACAGGGCCAAAGTGGTGGACTCCACCGCTGGGTGCGAGCTCTTGAGTTTTCTGGACGCCTACTCGGGCTATCACCAGATTAGCCTGAAGGAGAAAGATTGCATCAAGATGTCGTTTATTCGGCCTTTTGGAGCCTTCTGCTATATCACAATACCATTCGGGCTGAAAAACGCTGGTGCGACTTATCAGCGCACCATACAGCAGTGTTTTGACACTCAGCTCAGACGCAACGTGGAGGCCTACATCGATGACGTCATCATAAAAACAAAATCCAGATGTGATCTCATAAAAGATCTGACCGAGACATTCGAGAGCCTAAGGGCATACCGGATGAAGCTAAATCCCGAGAAGTGCGTTTTCGGGGTCCCGTCTAGTAAATTACTCGGATTCATCATGTCCCATCAGGGGATCGAAGCCAATCCAGAGAAGGTCAATGCTATCATCAAGATGAAGCCCCGACCGGTCAGAAGGATGTGCAGAAGCTTACTGGATGCATCGTGGCACTCAGCCGATTCGTCTCCCAACTCGGGGAGCGAGGCACACCTTTCTTCAGGATCTTACACCGACAAGACGAAATTCAGTGGACAGCGGATGCATAAAAAGCCTTTGAAGATTTAAAGAAGTTCCTCGCCACACCGCCAGTGTTGGTCCCTCCCACGCCCCAGGAGCCCCTCTTACTCTACATCGGCTCCACAACTCACGTCATAAGCAGCGCTCTGGTGGTTGAACGGGATGAGCAGGGCTCCCTCCAGAAGGTACATCGTCCGGTTTACTTCGTCAGCGAGGTATTGGGCGATTCTAAAATAAGGTACCATAAGTTCAAAAGCTTTTATATGCTGTGTTACTCACATCACGGAAGCTCGAGCATTATTTCCAAGAGCATGAAATTTTGGTGGTTACTTCTTTCCCGCTTGGAGACATACTTCATAATCGAAAAGCCACCAGGAGGATTGCAAAGTGGGCAGTCAAGTTTGGAGTCTTTGAAATAAAGTTCAGACCTCAATTAGCCATTAAATCTCAAGCGCTAGCCGATTTCGTCGCAGAATGGACAGAGGCTCAGACCCCAGCAGCAAAGGAGAGTCACGAGTACTAGACAATGTACTTTGATGGTTCCCTCATGCTCAGCGGCGCGGGGGCTGGAATTTTGCTCATATCGCCGACTGGAAAGAAGCTACTTTACGTCCTCCAGATACTGTTTCCCGTCAGCAACAACGCCGCCGAGTACGTGGCACTTATCCACAGGCTACACGTCGCCATATCGCTCGCCGTGAGACGGTTAATGGTGCGTGGGGATTCCCAGCTCGTGGTGAACCAAGTTCAGAAGGAGTGGTCTTGTATTGGCAACAGCATGGCGGCTTACTGTCAGGAGGTACAAAAATTGGAAGACAAGTTTGACGGTTGAAGTTAACACATGTTCTCCGCCGTGACAACGAAGCAGCAGACAAGTTAGCGCGGATGTGATCCACTCGGGCACAAGTCCAGACTGGTGTTTTCGTCCAAGAACTGCGCACGCCGTCCATCAAGCTGCCACTCCCACCGGGAGAAGATCAAGAGAAGCAACCAGAGCCCGATGCGGAGGTATTAACGATTAATCCCGGGTGGACCCAGCCTTACTTAGATTACCTTCTTCGTGATGAGCTGCCTAAGGATCGAAGCCTCGCCGAGTGCGTTACAAGCCGAAGCAAGAGCTATAAGGTAGTCGGGGACGAGCTTTTCAGAAAAAAGCAGTTTCGGGGTACTAAGGCGTTGCATCTCAGAGCAAGAAGGCAGGGATCTACTCACTGACATCCACTCGGGGAAATGTGGGCACCACTCGGCGGCCAGCACTCTGGTAGGAAAAGCCTATCGGCAAGGATTCTTCTGGCCGACTGCTGTCACTGACGTGGAAGATATAGTACGCAGATGCGATAGGTGCCAATTCTTTGCGCAGCAGATTCACATGCCAGCTCAGGACCTACAAACAATTCCAAGCTATTGGCTTTTCGCCGTCTGGAATCTAGACATGGTGGGCCCCCTCGAGCGAGCACAAGGCGGATTTACTCATCTCTTCGTCGACATCGACAAGTTCACAAAGTGGATTGAAGCCAAGACGGTTGCTGTAATTATGGCGGCCGAAGCACGCGAGTTCTTCCGGGACATCGTCGTACGTTTTGGCGTACCCAATCGCATCATCACCGACAATGGCGTTCTGTTCAAAAGCAGCGAATTCCAAGATTGGAGCGAGGAGCTAGGCATCAAGTTCTGCTACGCTTCGGTGGCCCACCCAAGGAGCAATGGGCAGGTTGAACGTGCCAACGGATTGGTACTTCAAGGGCTCAAAGCCAGAATCTTCGTTCGCCTAAAGCCGTATGCTACGCGCTAGGTTAAGGAGTTGCCTTCGGTACTCTGGGGGCTTAGAACAACCCCAAGTCGAGGGACCGGGCATACCCCCCTTTTTCTAGTCTATGGCTCAGAGGCGGTCCACCCGACTGAATTGAAGTTCCGGTCCCATCGGGTTGCCGGTTTCGACGATAATCAGTCGGATGAAACGAGACAAGAAGACCTCGATCGACTCGAGGAAGCCAGGGAAGCAGCAATGATCCAGTCGGCAAAGTACCAACAGGGGGCGTGCGTTCTCTAAAGGGTATCTGATCCTCCGAAGGAATCAGAAGCACAATCATAAACTCTCCCCGCTCTGGGAAGGACCCTATGTGATCGATGAAGTGACCTGCCCGGGGGCTTACCGGCTAAAGCGTGAAGACGGATCTGACGTGCCTAACACCTAGAACATCGAGCAGCTACGTCGTTTTTACTCTTAAAAGTCTTGTATTCAAGCATCGTGTAATTAGTCTCCTTTTATGACTTGCTACTTAGCCGTAAACAACTAAGCAGTAAGTCGGGGGCTACACTAAATAGTGTGCGAAGTCAACCGCACCCTATCTTATCAATAAAAGTTGTTTTCTCTTTACATATGTGATCAAATTTGAGTACTATAGAAATTCTCGAGTAATGGCGTTAGTATTCATCGAGGACAACATATAGCCACTCGGCACGTGCACAGGGAGAAAGCCAAGTCCTTATTCCTGGCACTCGGGGGCTGGATCAGTCGGCAAATGCGTTACATGAAAGAGGATAAAACTAAGTACTTGGATAAATAAGATCAGAAGTATTGAGGATCAATCAAACGTTTGGGAAACAAATACATCTACAAATCTAAATGTTTGGCTAGATTGCCAGCGGTCGGGCCAACTTCCTTCATCAGCGCGCAGGCCTCTTCCTCAGTGCACGCAAATCCTTCTTTCACGGCCTCAAAGTCTAGACGGGGGAAGTTTGACTTTGCGATTGCAAGGCCTTGGCTGGTGCAAGTCGTCGCTGCCTCCCGCAAGAAGACCTTAATTCGCGCAGGAATATCATCCAGGTGGGCCACGAAGATATCAGCATCCGACGGCAGCTCTTCTTCAGGGTAAAGGTACTGGAGCGTTGGAGCTATCCCTATCAGAGCACGATCGCGGAGCTCATATGCAGACTTCACTTTTACATCCAAAACATGGAATTGAGCCCTGGTCTTCTGCCGGTACTCTGTACAACCAATCGGACGTCATAAATCACTCGGACTTCAGTGGGGCTGAGCCAGGGAGAGTCAGCGGTGGAAAGTTACCTTCCAATTCTTTAGCCAATTTCTCGGCTTGAGTCCTGGCTCAGAAGACCTCTTCCACCGTGGCCTTCTGCCTTGCCTCCAATGCTACATTCAAAGGCAAGTCTTAGAGACTATTATCCAAGGAGCATTTTCTCATAAAGGTTTAGCGTTGTTATGGGATGTTTACCTCGGATGGTATTGGGCTCTTCTACGTGGCAGAATCAGAGTTCAGTATTCTCTTGTTGAAGCTTCTCGATCCGGCCGTGGTACTGCGACTTAACCGCGTATAACGCGTTGTCAAATTCGTCGCGAGACTTCAGCTCGCCCACCGCTCTCTGCATGCACAGGGTATTTTGCCTCGACCTCTCTTTCATGAGCTGCATGGGAAAAGGGGGAGATCAGTGGGATTCCCTTGTGTAAACCAGGGACTCAAGGCGTAAAAGGGCATTACCTTAAACATCTTAGCTTGAGCCCTTGCCATATTTTCCAATACCTCCCATTCTTCGGCCTCCTTCTCATCATCGACCTCACAGCCTTCCATCTCCTTCCTCCATTTTAATCGGAGAGGTGGAGCGTTGGCTTTGGCGGAGGGGCGAGGAATTTCCTCGATTTCCAGCTCTGAGTTCTCCGGAGCCGGGGCCTGGATTTTCCCCTTCATCGGCGAGGATTGATGAGTGGCAGGGGGTGGACCGGAATCTTGGTGAGGTGTTGCACGCTGAGTCGAGTCTTCTGTTGATTTGGGCTCGGCTTGGTGATCGAACTTTGGAGGCGCTGGAGCCGGCATCTTGGAGCCATGTGAGCTCGGCGCGTCATCCATGACAGGCTTCCTACAAACGTTTGAAGACTTTTCAAGACACAGCTTGCTTTACAAATGGTGTAGGGATAACATTGTGAGGGAATACCTTTGTGATGAAACAAACTTGATTCCAATTCGGATGCCCGAATCACTCGGGCTGGAGCCGGAGGGCTTTTCCGCCCCCGCCGCGGCCTCTGGGTCAGCAGGTCGGGGAGACGGAGGGCTTGGTGGCTGCCTGGCTGGAGCTGGAGATGGCCTCGGTGCTGGACGGCGGCTGTGGACTACATGGGCCTCGGGTATCCTCATGAAGGGCCCATGAGGTAGCAAACGGGGGCGGCCCGAGGCGGCTAATTGAGTCGGCAGCCAGTCGGACAACTCCGGACTTGGGCGCCAAGGAAGGGATAAAGAAGGAAGCCTATCCCGAATAGGAAAGATGAATCTGTAAGCTCGGAATTGGATATATTTGGTAAGGAGGGCTATAGATAGAATCTGTCGCCTTGTATTCTACCTGGACTCGACCTCGTAATTGACCGGGACTCTATCTTGTAACCCTCCCCCCACTATATAAGGCGGGCAGGGAGCCCCCTGGTTGGGCATCTTCACCATCATAGCATCACCTTGCATCCCGCAACTTGATCCACCATATAATCCCATAACACAGGAAGTAGGGTATTACCTCCTCCGTTGAGGGCCCGAACCTGTATAACCCTGTCTTGTGTTACCATCTGATTTAGTTCTTGATTAGCGTCCCCTCGTACAAATTCATTGCCGGTGGTGACCCCCCAGTTAGTCACCTGTCGACAGTTGGCGCGCCAGGTAGGGGGCAGCGTCAAGATCATCT